>JAPYZA010006307.1:0-13909 GCA_030522685.1 Eupelmus azureus | reverse complement strand
CTCGCTTCGCTCGGGCGAAAAACATCTCACGAGGCAAATAACCACCTTCCACACCCGTATCGAAATGTACTATTATTTGAATTAAACTAAGTAAAGCTTTTGATGCTGCATATCCTGCTTAATAATGAAAAGCGATTGTGTAAATTTACCATATATAGACTTTGTAGATGGCTCGATAATAAAAAGAGCGTATAAAGATAAATAATAGTATATTACGCACCGTGGGAGGTAAAGAATTGGCGAGTCCATAGCACATGTAAATAAAGCACATGTGCTATAGGGTTGCCATTTTGTTTGAGGTTAGGACGGAAAGTTGGCACTTTCGGCCCGCTGTGGCGAAAAAAATATGTAAAATAAAATGTATATTTATTGATTAGTTGTAGTTGAGTAGAGAGAGAGAGAGAGGGGGGGGGGCAATAAGACGTTGATAGTTTGTAAGAGTTTAATAAGCTAGAAGAGAAAGTAATGTGTAATGTGTTGCTTGTATTGTTGCAGGTATGCCGGTTGACTGAAGATGGCCTCGCCGACACCATCGCTGGAATCGCGCGCGAATTCCCTCGGTTCCCTGGCCTCGCTCTCGCCCCTGACAGTGAGCGGCAGCTCGCCGCCGGCGAGCGACTCGGCCATCTGCGACGTCGACAGCTGCGACCTGTGCCTCGACGCACCACTCGCCAAGCCCGGCGACGCGCCCTGCCCGCGCTGCCGACTCGGCGCCGGTGGCAGCAGCGTCTCCTCGGCCGGCTCCTCGCAGACCAACGGCCCCATCAGCAGCACCACAGCCAGCAGCTGCCTCCAGAACGGCATTAGCCTCGCGAGCAGCGCCATCAGCGCCATCAGCGCCCAAGCCAACAGCAGCAGCAGCACCAGCAGCAACAGCAACAGCAGCAGCCCGAGCGCCCCGTCCCAGCTCACCATCAACGGCGGCGTCCGCTGCACAGGCTGCAAGAGCACCGAGTCCGACGCCGTAGCGCGCTGCTTCGACTGCGCCAACTTCCTCTGTCCCAACTGCGTGATGGCTCACCAGTTCATGCACTGCTTCGAGGGCCACCGGGTCCTCAACCTCGGCGACTCGAAGCTCGGCCCGGCCAGCAGCAACGGCTCGCCGGCCACCAACATGAGCGACTCCTCCTCGAGCGGCGGCCTCAGCGCCTTGAGCGCCGGCTCCCAGAACGGCTGCCTCAGCGGCGGCCTTGGGCCCGCCGGCTCCGAAGCCAAGAGCAACGGCCCTTCCGGCCAGCCCAGCCAGCAGAACAGCGGCAGCAACAACAGCAACAACACCAGCAGCAGCAGCGCCGGCGGCACTGGCAGCAGCGTCGTTCAGAGCCTCGTCCAGGCTGGCGGCAATTCGCTGGTCATTAACGGCGGCGGCGGCGGCAACAACGGCGAGAAGGCACTCTTCTGCCCCCGACACAAGAGCGAGCTCCTGAAATACTACTGTCGCAGCTGCACGGTGCCCGTTTGCAAAGAGTGCACCATCAGCGAGCACCCGAGTCCTCTGCACGACTGCGCCCACATCTCCGAAGTCGGGCCCCAGCAGCTCGAGGCCGTCTCGAGGGCTGTGCAGGAGTGCCGAGCCAAGGCCTCGGAGATTCGAGCGGCCGTCAAGGCGGCCGACCACGGCGCGGCCAGGCTCCAGGTCCAGTATCACAAGGCGCAGAACGAGATCAACGACACCTTCCAGTTCTACCGCTCGATGCTCGAGGAGCGCAAGCAGGAACTCCTCAAGGAGCTCGAGTCCATCTTCTCGGCCAAGCAGATCAGCCTCGGCGTCGTCACTCAGAAGGCCAACGAGATGGCCGACAAGATTCAGCAGACCTGCGAGTTCGTTGAGAGGCTTACCAAGTACACGACCGTCACCGAGGTCCTCATGGTCAAGAAGCTCCTCGACTCGAAGCTCCAGCTCATGCTCAGCTACACGCCCGACATCGGCAGCCAGTCAGCCACGGACCTCGAGTTTGTCAGCAACTACCAAGCCATCCAGGTGGGCGTCAGAAACACTTTTGGCTACGTGCGCAGCAGCAGCGAGAACAACGCCGGGCCCAGCAAGCAGCCGCCCATCGCCCGACCGACGGCTATCAACAGCGCCGGCAACAGCAGCAACGCCAGTAGCGGCCCGGGTAGCGCTGGCTCCCTCGGCGGGCTTCTGCTCGACAGACCCTACAGTAACGGCCTCATATCCTCGGGCTCCAACTGCCCGAGCAGCTCGCCCTCGCCCTTCGAGAGCACCGGCGGAGGTGGCGGCAGCGTCATCTCCAAGCGCTTCTCCTCGGCCAACAGCCTTGGGCCCTTCTCCACCACCATCAGCGATCTCAATCTCAACGGCATGAACAATCCATACGAAAAGTGGAGCAACGGCGGCTCGGATCCTTATCCAGTCTCCGTGACCAGTAGCGATCACTTCCCCATGCCCAATGTGGCGACGGCAAACGCAGCGCCAGGAGACGCTGTACTAGATCTCACCTCTAAGCTTATGCCAGCGGCTGCGATATTCCCGCTCAAGTCGCAAATCAAGCGCCAGAAGATGATTTACCACTGCAAGTTTGGAGAATTCGGCGTGATGGAAGGTCAATTCACGGAGCCCTCGGGTGTTGCTGTCAATGCTCAAAACGACATTATTGTCGCGGACACAAACAACCACAGGATTCAAATATTCGATAAAGAAGGCCGCTTCAAATTCCAGTTTGGAGAGTGCGGCAAGCGCGACGGTCAGCTGCTGTATCCCAACCGCGTGGCTGTTGTGCGCACCTCAGGCGATATCATAGTGACTGAGCGCTCGCCGACCCATCAGATTCAGATTTACAATCAGTACGGACAGTTTGTGCGAAAATTCGGCGCCAACATCCTACAGCACCCTCGCGGTGTAACTGTCGACTCAAAGGGCAGAATCGTCGTGGTCGAGTGTAAAGTTATGAGGGTCATCATCTTCGATCAAGCTGGCAACGTGCTGCAAAAGTTTGGCTGTTCGAAGCATCTCGAATTCCCGAACGGAGTAGTGGTCAACGACAAGCAGGAGATCTTTATTAGCGACAATCGCGCTCACTGTGTCAAAGTGTTCAACTACGAGGGTGCTTACCTAAGGCAGATCGGTGGCGAGGGCATCACCAACTACCCGATCGGCGTGGGCATAAATGCCGCTGGCGAGATTCTTATCGCCGACAATCACAACAACTTTAATCTGACCATCTTCACTCAGGACGGACAGTTAGTCTCAGCACTCGAGTCCAAGGTTAAGCATGCCCAGTGCTTCGACGTGGCGCTCATGGACGACGGTAGCGTGGTCCTCGCGAGCAAGGATTACCGACTCTACATCTACCGCTATGTGCAGGTGCCGCCGATCGGCATATAGAGCCGCGTCCAACGACAGCGATGACGCGCCCTCTTCTACGCACGAGCAGCCGCCGCATCGAACGCAGCTAGGAGGGATTAAAGGAGCTAAAGTGTGTTTGTATCATACAAAAGCATAACCATGCTTGTCCTCTCGTTTCTCCGCGAGACTATATATGTATAGAGCGCATCTACTTCGGCCCCCTTTTTGTTTTTCTTCTTTGACTCATTTTTTACGTGTCACATACACAGACATATTAGACACACATACACACATATTCTCTCTCCTTAGTTTTCTTTATTTGGTGGTATTATAATACATAAGTGTGTTAAAAAGTATAGCCCCCTCTCTCTTCTTTGTGAGCGCCGTGCGTGCACATTATGAATGGTAATATGGATATTGCTTTACCGCGCACCATTTGTTTTTTTTTTTTATGAAATTTTGTGCGCGAATTTTCAAGAGAGAGAGGGAGAGGCCGTTAATTACGTATTAAACAACTTGTTGTTTGGAGAGAGGAGGTCGAACTCATTAAGTGATATATACGTATTTTAGAATATATCGAGCCCATCGAAAAATCTTAACTGAGAGCGTGTGTACGAATAGGAAAGCTGAGGAGAAAATTTTTCGGAATGAGCTTCGAACAACTTGAGTGTACGCCTATTTTTGATTTTTGGTTTTCGAATACGAAAATGTAGGAGATCGCTTCGAGCATCGGAATAGGGTCATTCAAATAAGAAAAGAGAGATAAGAGAAGAGAATGAAGAGAATGAAGATAAAATGCATAAACGCGCGACAAAACTTACTTGTTAATGTTGTTATAAACTTGAAAATACTGTTGTTGTTGTTTAGTTGTAGAGCTCGCCGCCGCTAGTCACTTTTCCCCTATATTCCCCCTTTTCATGAATCCCAACCCCTTCGTCCTTCATAATCATAATTATACACTTCATCTTACCATCCAGAATCCAAAAAGAAAAAAAAATTCATCCTTTTACAATCTCTTCCGTAAGTTTAATCTCTCTTTTTCCTATATATGTGTTTTTATATATACTTTGTACGTTTTATTTTTTTCTATACGTTCTGTTGACAATTTGACTGTACTCGAGGCGCGTTCGATTCTCGAAAAGCATTTAATATTAGATGGACAGAATGAAACGGTGTTAATGTGCGAGATTTTGATTAACTGAGAAAAAAGAAGCGAGTGAGAGGCACTTGATTCTATTACGTTGTTAAGGGTGGCGACTTTGTTGATACTATTATGTTATTTTTATCATTTTCAATTCTCTTGCCTCAAATAACCTGTAGATCCGGGCTACGAAAGTTTCGCACACAAAATCTCCTCGGCGATCGGCGAAAAAAAAGTATAGTGATCGAAGTAAAGAAAACAAAAACAATGACCGAAGTGATGAATGACGAGGGGAAGTAGCGCGGCAGTGAGCGTATAATAATATCCGCGACGCGTGGCTCTTCATTACACACTTTGCATATGTACAACAATTTTCGTATATTACATATTGAGCCTTTCTTGTAATTACGATCATTCGCACCATGAACTATTATCATTTTTATTAGTTATTAATATTATTATTATTATTATTATTATTATTTCTTTTTATTATTATATTATATTTTTATTAGTTATTAATATTATTATTATTATTATTATTGCTATTTTTTATTGTACGACGTAATAAGTAGTGCTTTTTGCGTACGTTCGCATTTAATAATTATTAGTTAGTCTGTAACTCTATTACTTTAGTCAGAATCAGACGATCGCTAATTTACGAGCGTAAACTATAACCGGGAAAGAAAGGAATGTGTTTTGAGCGTGTGTGTGGAAAATCTACTCGTTGTATATGCAAATATGTGTTCTTCGTTTCTTTCTGTTCACGAATTACTCTTTTACAACAGTCGACTATGTGTCTAAAACAAACACAAAACGGTAAATTAAACGATAGATCTAACGAACGGATAAATAAAAATAAGATCTTGACACGGAAATACATAAACGAAAGTATGCATTTTCCGCATTTAAATATATGTTTTGGAGAACCGCTGAGCTCCATCGTAATTCTTATTATTACTTTTTTTACAGAAACGTGACCGACACAATGCGTGGTTAATCGATTGTTTGTTTTTTTTTTCTCTAATTTTTCATCCCTGTATTAAAACACGTAACGTCTGTGCGAGAATTGCCGGTCATCGACTTCTTAGTGTCTTGTTTATTCATTTGTACAAAAATTGTTGTGTAAGTCGTAAAAAAAACGAGAAAAAATTCTCAATGACGACTTGGCGCGGACTTAGGTTCCGAAGCTAGTATTATATAAATTAACCTTTGTTTTTACCATTGAAACGCGCGAAAATCTCGAACAATTTTTTTAGAAAAAAATTTTTATATAAGCAAAGAGCGAACATATTGTTTAACTTTTCATGTTTCGTGACAATCAATAGATTGAAAAAAAATTGTTTGTTAAAATATAAAATAATTAAAGAACAACAATAACATCGATAATGAGCAGCTTCTACACAAGCTTGATTATTTTTTTATTGAAACGAAAAAGCGTTGCAAATTCGTTTTTTTCGCTCTTTGTATAAGTATATAAAAGTGTAAAAGGCGGCTGAGAAATGAAGTAGGGAAGTTAAAGCCCTTCCAGTATTACGCGATCGTTCGACGGTTTCTAAACTTCCCGGACATATTTTTTTTGTTCGTACGGTTTTTTATTACTATTGTGTCATCACAAACTATTAATTAATATTATTAATGTCTAGAGTAAATGAAAGAGAAATAGAAGAAACGCTTGTGCGAGTTCGCGGACATCGTACTTCCGTCATTGACCATTGTCGAACTCTTTTTTTTTTTATTATTAAATACGTAACGAGTAAAGAGAAATGGAAGCATTCGATCGAATTGCGTGACTCTTTTCCTATGTTTAATGCGATATCGACGAAGCTCAACACTATATACGATTCCCTTCCTCCACATCCGTTGTTTTTTCTTCAATTATTATTATTAATATTATTTTTTGTATGATTATTAGAAACCCCTTTTTTATTATTATTTTTTTAGTAGTGTTGTAGTCAAGTAGTATCAAATTGTACATCTTTCAAACGTAAGAGTTTATTATATTTTTCTCCTACGCCGCTTTATTTTTTGTCTGTTAACTAGGTTTTTCCTCTCTTTGTTCCATTGTGTTTTTTTTTTAGTTTTTTCTTTTCCGTTTATGTTTCTTGATTTTGTTTTTTTCTACCCCCAAAGTAAAGTAGCGTAATCAAAGTGAAATGTAAACGTAGCTTAGCTCCAAAAACTCAAAAGTATGATATCCTTTTTTATTTTAGTTGAAATTCGTAAATATCAAACGTGCTTATGCACATAAGTATTAATACGATTCCTTTTCTTAGTTTTTTTTATCACTATTAATAATATTATGATTGTTGGATGGGTCACGCGTTATTTTTGCTCCAGCGCCGGCTTCATGCATGTTTTTTTTACAAATGCGATTCAACGTCGTCTCTATTAATTATTATTAATTATTTACTTACTACTTATCGGTAATTACGTTATCCGAGTATCATCTATGTAAGCATCAACCACCGACTCTTACCGTTGTAATAATAGACTTTCTTTTTGTACTTTTTATTACCTTTGACTTTGAACAGATAAAGCGTCCACTGCCTACGTATCACGATAAAGAATCGACAATATGTGTAAACTATGAGCTTTTGCCTTTTACTTTTTTTCAGCTTGTTCGATCAAACCGTAGCAACAAGTAAGCGTTTCGACAAGTTTCTTAAACACTTGAAAGCTTGTGGAAACTTAAGCTGGCGTTTATTATAAGCAGTGCAGTAAGAATTTTTGAGAGAATGCTAAATTTAGCAACCAGGTAGCATCACATTAAATCATATTTTGGTCCTACCAAATCATACTATTGAATGTATTTTTAATGTTTACAAGAGAAATTTATTCTGAACTGATATTTTAAGTCTTAGTTAACGAAATAAACGTGATATAGTCAAAGTTTAAAAGTTAATTATGAGAGTAGATTTACATATCATCGTGCACTCTTAAAGAGCAAAATATTAGCGTTTTTTGTGATGCTAGAAATACCATAGACTTTAGCATTCTCTTAAAAACACATCTTACCATCGAGATATTATATTTACGAACTTGCGAAACGCTTGTGCTAACAGCGATGTACTTACAAATCTTTTACACAATGCACTAGTTGATTTTTAATCTCCTTTTTTATATACTACACACAAGTTATGAAAATACAACTTTTAACTGTTTGATCGGGCAAGACGCGAAAAAAAAATAATAATAATTCGGCAAAAGCTCGCTCATAGACTTGTCGAAAATCAAAAGGTTTCTTATTGTCGGCTTTTTTGCACCGATATTCCATTCGAGTCAGCTTAAAAGAACTACGCGATGTAAGCATACACAACTATATAGACTTCTTTCGAAACTTTTCTTCATTTTTCCTTTTTATATACGCAGCGATAGATAAGTCGAATAAGTTTCGAATAAATAAGCCGAACTGATTTAACTCTCCTTTTTATAGCTATATTATAACTATTATACGTTTAAACGTGTTGTACAAAAAACCTGAAAGTTAAATATTGCTAATAACATGCACAATAATTGAAAAAATTTTGTCGCGCTGACCAAACAAGTTTGACGCGTAATTTTCGATTAAAGATTGAGGATGCAACAGATGTTTGATCGATTAGGTATTTTAATATAATACACGGACACAGCTACACGCACACACAACAACTCTCGGACACATCGACCAATATATATATATATATGAATAAGAAATGTACGACGGATTTTCCGGTGTCGCGTTGCAAATCTTTGATTTTGGTCATTTGAATGAACACAGAACAACACACAGACACAGAGACAAACGAAACGATCCATTCCAACAGCTCTTGCCGATATATAGAATCTTATGAATATATAACTATATATTTTTTTTACTTCTTTTCGTCCTCGAAACCTTCACGACAAAGGCCCCCTCCAGCTGGTTTGTTTGCAATTTTGTTTCCTTTTTATATACGTGTGCGAGATTTAGTTGAATGGAGCATGCGTTGCGTAATTACATGTTTGTGAGTCGAAAAATGAAAGAGAGGGGAACGCGGCAGAGGGTGCGAGTTTCGAGGGAAGAAAGACAACGAGCGATTATGTGTAACGTTGTATGTGCGAAATAGTCGAACGAAACTTATGATATTGCCAACGCGACACAACAAATGGAAAAATTACGCGAAACACTACTGTCTCTCTTCTTTTTGTATGGTTTGTTATGTTATTATTTTAATTGATACAACCCAATTGTTCTTAATTTAAATGTAAAGCGTATTTTTGTTTGTTTTTTAGTTATTTTTTTGTTGTAAAATGCTTTTTAATAATATTTTCAGTTCACATTACTCTTACTGTGTGTTTTTATTTTATTTTAATCTGCCTTGGTTTTTTCTTTTATTTGTATTTTTTCTACCTGCATATCGTTCCCTATCTATCCCTTTCTCAGACCATTCTCCCGGACCTTAAGTTCCTAACCACTTATAAGAAAAAAAAAAAAAAAAAATGACATTCTAAAAACAATGAGCCGAATCTCATCGCCAAAGAAGCATCGTACCCTTCGATAGCATCTCAGAATTCAATTTTTCCTCTATATAGAGTTTACAACCTATACATGATATTGATAGGAAGGGTACGCAGAAAACATTCCAACTCTGGCCATGAGATTTTAGCTCGGATAATAATAATAAAATAATAATCTATTGAGGCAAATAAGTGCCATATGAGAAGAATGATGTCAAGAAAAAGAAAAGTTTTCGCCTTATTAGCGAAAGACGATAGCGATGACAAAGAAAAGGTAAAAAAAAACAATTCTGTACAACATTCCAGGTTCTATAGGTGATCGACGAGTAGCTGTGTTTTTTCTATGTAAGCGTATAACAAATAATGATTAAAGATACTCAAGCGAATTTTTAAGATATAAATAACTGTGCGTCGTACGTATAGGTATATATATATATATTCTTCGGGAGAAACATGGAGAATAAATATGCGTCGTTGTCCTGTTTCTTCGATTGGCTTTTTCAAGCATAACAAAAGAGAGAGAGAGAAACAAATTATGATACCCTGTATTCTAACGGAAATTCTTATATTAGTCTAGTCGTGAATGAAGAAAAAAATTCTTGTCCAATCCAAAATATAAGAAAAAAAATTGTTTATCGTTAGTAACGCGAGGAATGAACAAAAATATTTTAATTAATGAAAAATAAACTAAGATGATTATAATTTTTATAATAAAAGCAGACGAGAAAGAATTTCCGTTGGAAAGAGCGCGAGAAATTTGAACGAGAATTGATAATGACATAGTGTTATAGAAAAAAAAAAGGAAAATTCTCATTTAGCCCTTGATTTTGTTAATTTCGTGATCGAATTTGACAAGAACATAGAAATCTTTTACTTTCACATATCACAGATAAAAAGAACATGCACATATAAGACTGAACTCAAGGGAGAAACGTATAATTGTATAATTCCCCTCGAATTTCGCGCGCAAGCTAAAAACAGAAGCAGTGCAGAGATCGTGTTTCTTTAGCGATAAAAGCTAAAAAACTTTTTAATTTTAGTAAACTTGTGAAATTACTGCCTAAATGAACAGAAATATTGTTTGGCCAATAATTTTTGTATCGAGATAAAAGATGAGATAAAAAGTTTTTAGCGCAATCGCAAAGAAGAGAAAAAGTTTGACGAGCCAAATACGAGTCAGGAACGTCCAAAGAAAGGCAAGCGTCGATGGAATTCGAAGGCTTTTCACGTTTCACATATCAATTGTTAAAGCTTGGGGACGAAGAAAGCGAATTTCCTCGATGCGCATTATGACTGTAATCTTTTTAAAAGAACAAAATTGGACGTTGATGGCGCGTCGAAAAAACAGGCACGTCGACTTAACTCTATTTAAAGATAATTATTTTAATTTTAAAAAAGGGGGCAAATTATTGATAAAAAAATAGATGAAATCAAGTCGTGATACGAATATACTAGTCCTGTGTTGATGGTGAACCTTAAGATGATGTAAGTTAAGCAAAGTGAACAACATATATTAGAAGCGGGGAAACGAGCGGAAAATATTGTTCTATTATTCGAAGCACTCACGTAATTAATGTACACACGATTATTGTAAGTGTAAGCGCGTATTAACTGTAAGATCGATAAGATATAACGAACACAACAAAAAAAAATAACAACAAAATGAACAAAAAAGTACGCTCTGCAAAAAGGTAAGGGAAGAAAAGAGAAAAGGGAACGAAGGGAAATAAGAATTGAAAAAATCTTTTGCGGCGCTCGACTATTAATAAACGTGGTTATTAAAAGTTAAAAAAGACAAACAAAAAAAAACAAGTTTTTAGGATTTAGCGTTCGGATAGATAACACATATATTTTTGTACGTTCGCAGAATGCGCGCCAAAAACGTACGAGCGCCCGCAGCTGTTTTTCTCTTTACGGGAACTCTTTTCATTTATTTGAAATAACGGTTGAGAACAAAAGTATACTTGATGACAATGTCTAAAGTACTGCGAATTATTGCAAGTCGTTCGCAATGAAAAAAAAAAAAAATGCACACTATTCTTCCCGGGCCCAAATAATGTTATACTTGTGAAAAAAAAAACGCGAAAGCGAAGAAAACTTGCGTAAAGTGCTGGAAATATATAAAAAAAAAAAAAAAAAAAAAAAAAAAAAAAAAAAAAAAAAAGACATTGAGCGCGATAAAAAAACGCCAAATTCGGTGGTTAAGGATTAAAGCGATCGATTTTAAACTGTTAAGGATCTTATTAGTATAAGGATATAAGAACAAAGAAACCTCTTCGCTTGTAGTGCGAATAATCGTTTTCGTTATTTTCTAGTAGTTGAGTAAGCAAACCAACAAACTTTTGCGTACGCGCATGTTTAACCGCGATACAAACAACGCAAAAGAAATGATGATATACCCTAAAGTGAGAGACGACCTGAAAATAAAAATTTGCCCGGCTCGACGTGATACGAAACGCGAGATTTTTCAAAACATAAATTTCGGGCAAATCAATTTAAAAAAGACTCGATCGTGACTAAAAAAAGTCGACATTTCGAGCGAAAATCCAAGCGGTCACGAGGATTTTATCGATAATGAGACTTTGCAAAACTCTGCAAAAAAGAAAAAATAAAATATATGTACTAAATCACCCTAACATCGAATTAAAATCGATCAACCATTCATCGGACTTTATAGTACGACCTTTCAGCCCGCTAAAGAATACAAATTAAAGCACCATAAAGAGGGCAAAAGATTAAAAGTATAAATCTTAAAGGCAAGAAAATGTAAAATTTAAAAGAGGGTACTTTTAAGAAATACTTAAATGCTTTAAAAACTTAATTTCCGTTAAGACTGAAAAATCAAACTAAAGAAAAAAAAATAATAAACTTGTAACGGCTAAATGTCGCTGCAGGTCTGTCAATCAAATTCGATGGTACTGTTATAGTGGCTTAAGAAAAAAAAATGAAAGAGGAAAGATAGGTTTCGCGTGTAAAAAGAAAGGCGCGAGAAATAAAGACACCAGATCAAATTAAGCCTGGGGGTAAAAAAAATTAAGAAAAAATAAAAAAAATGTCGCGCATACTCAATGTGTATAAGGATACATTATTTTTCTTGGAGTATATGAAAAATTGCAAAGACAGATACATAGAAAAGAGGTCCGTCCATGGATGTGACTACCCAAACTTAGAAAAAAGAATACTCCTTTTTTCGCTGTTTTTCTCGTTCCACTAATGAGGAACGGCCTCGTTAAACATTACTGTATAATCACACACAAGTTGTTGCACAAAATTTCTTTTTAACAGAAGGAAGCTGTGTTTCTCGTCGCTTGATGTATTTTAAACGAGGAGAGAAAACATAAAGAGACGACAATATAAAAAAAAAAAAAAAAACATTTATGTAATACATTCAACGGTCCCTCGTAAAGTTTGCTGTTAACAAAAGAAATACTTTTAAAAAAGCATTAACGAGTGATACACAGTTGGGCGTCGATTTTTGTTTCAAGAAGCTGAAACGAACACATAATAACTGTACAATGAGCGACGCGTCGGTGAAAAAAATCCCACTCTAAGTGTACAGTCATAAGTAATAAATTGGATGTTACAAACTTATGCTAAACTTTGTAGAACTTAGAAATTTTTTGCTCGTACGTTAACGATTTGAGGGCGCGCGTTAAAACGTTTTTGGTATTACAGTTGCTTACATACACACACGCACATACATATAGACACACATACTCACTGCACACTCACATACACCCGAAACACAAAACACACAATCTTTTCTTTTCGAAGAAAGAACCTCTTAAGAATCGAAAAGAAGATGTTATAAAGTTAATTGAACAAAATGTAAGAAAGGCTAAAATTTTCCAAAGAAACAGTATACATACATACTTTTACTGAAAGTAAAGATAAACACAGTAGCCTGAGGTTAAAAACGTCGAGTGTTTTTTCGTCGGCCATTTCATGGTGCCGCCCGCCATCTTGTTATTAAATTGTAAGTGTATACTTATATATACATATTATATATAACAATTGAATGTCTAGTCATGGCCTCTTGAAAAAAAACCTTTGCTACTTTGTATTGTGTATGGACAAAGATACACATAAAAAGAATATATTTAAAACTTAAAAAAAAACAAACTAATTACTAAATAATTACGATAGTCGGTAGGCGTAAACGATAAATGATATATTCGAATATATCATCGTAACCAATAATTATTAATTATTATTATTATTATTACTACTATTATTATTATTACGATTTATCCAATTTATTATTATCATAATTATTTTTGTCATTAAAAGAAAAAATCGACATTATTGTTTATGGTCGAGTTGCGCCATAAGTCCTATCGAATATTGCAAATTTTATCGCCAAAGTCACTATATCATCTATTTATTATTATCATTATTATTATTACCATTTGCTATTATCATTATTAACATTATTATTACTATTATTGCGAACTCTATTTTTTCATTAAAAGGAGGAATGTGAGTATGAATGAGTGTGAGAGAAAAAGAAATTTTAAAAATGAGATGTCAAGTTACATTTAAATAATTTATTTTTTATTACCACGTAAGCATTGTCGTGATTCGTTCCGTCAAACCTAAACTCATATCTAATTACTAACTTTGTATACATGTATTTAAATATTTATTATTATTGATAGCATTTATTATTATTACTATTATTAACTATTATTATTGCGTGATGTACACGAGGTACATAATAATATTATTAACTAAGATTAGGGAAGTTGACGCAGAAAAAAAATTTGCCGCAAGCGGATTTAAACCGAATAAAAAAAATAAGAAGCGCGTTGTTTGACGAGTTTTGCATTTAAAAGAGTAACGAAGCAAAGATGACGTGTGAATTAAGAAACAAAAATAAATAAATAATAAAGCCACAAACAGTGCGCGCACAGCAAGGTCGGATTGAGATATGTATTTTTTTAGATTTTCAACGTAAACAAAGAATTAACAAAAAAAAGTCGAAG
>JAPYZA010006306.1:0-11203 GCA_030522685.1 Eupelmus azureus | reverse complement strand
GATTTCAACAGTTTACATAATTCCTTTTCACCACCTGTATCTTACATTTTCAAAATAATTCACTTTTCAAAGGTAAAATAGAAAACGGAATATTTTCAAGAATGCCGCGGCTCTTACGAACCGTAATTCATAACAAGCGAAATAAACATTTTACAGAGCCACAATACTTTGTCCCGTGCCGCAAGGCAATAAAACTTTTACCTCTTGCGGTTCTTAAAATCACAAAACCAGCCGACCATCAACCTAAAACTACATTGCCCGCAACTACAAACAAAACCTATCGAAACCCAATTACAATCCCGTGCCCATTACCATCATCTACATAATCACACCCATAAACTTCCACCGCACAATCTTCCAAGCCACCTCATCGGCGACACTTCGTCCCTTTCTCTTTCACCAACCAAACCAAAAAAAATCAAAAAAAAAAATCATCCGTGCGACTTTAAGCACAAACCTCGCGTTTGCAAGCCGATCCTCCTTACACTCAATACCTCGCGGTTTCGTTACCCCAGCTCGGTGCGCGCGCGTGATGGTCAGTGGCTCGCAAGGCCGATGCCCGGAAACGGCTCTGCGCGGCTCTCCGAGGCAGCTCCTGCACACGCGTACGTAACGCCCGATGATGACTGGCGCAGATTAGGCGCTGCTCGCCGAGGCTGTAGCCAGCCGGCTTCTTTCCGCGGCGGGGGCGAGCTATTGTTGGGCGTATCGGCGGGATCGCGGAGAAATTTAGAGTTGCGGTTTTTGGCGAGCTGTTTGTAGCGGTCGATCGGTAATTGGAGTTTTATTGGGTTTGCTGGAGAGCGTGGATCTGGGTTTGAGATTTCTCGTTTGGAAGTCCGTGGTGTTTTTTCTTGGTTGGAGGAGGGGGGATGTTAGGGGGGTTTTGGATGGGTCGAGGGTCAGTGGAACGGTTTGGCGGGGCAGTAAAAGAGTTTTAGAAATTCATTGAGAGATGAAGGATAACGGTTGGTTTCCTTAGGTTTTTTCAATTCTTCGTTACGAGGGATTTTTTTATTTTCGGGAGGTGCTATGATTATGCTGTTACAGAAATTGAGATCGTATCATCTTTAAATACAATTCCATTGTTTCGAGATTTCGAAACATCACACCTAGCTGATAAAAGAATTTAAACTAATTAAAATTGCGTCTTGAAAGAAGAGTTAAAAAGTAATAGGGCATTGTATCCATCTTCTTTTTGACCTTTTTTTATATGATGCAGTTGTTTTCCATTGTTTTTTATCTATAGCTTTTTTTTATTTAAATGTCTAGTTTTGTATAAACAATTAATTTTAATATTTAAATTATACCAGTGTAAATATTTGCGTATAAAGACTTCTCGGTAATTTGCTTCCTTTATTTCCTGTATTTAATTATATACTTTATGCACGCTTGCATACATTGTTTACAAGATGAGTGTGCAACCTTTGGATCACGATTTTCGTACGAACGTGAGGTGGTAATTTCTGGTACCACAATACGAATCATAGCCCCCGAAAGATGTAAAATTATGATAATGAATTACACGAAAAATTTTGGATTAAGACTTCTATATGATTTCCTTGTTTTTATGTAATTTCTTTTTATTTTTAGCGGATCATGGAGTTGAATGAACTTCATTAAAAGATGATTTTTTCTTTCATAGACTAATTTTATACACTTGACGAAACAATCTCTAAAAACTGAATATTGCATTTTATCTTTCAACACTATTGAATCCCATTTATTATCTGACTTTTTTAATCAAATTTAAATACGAGATAATTAATACAGTTTTAACAAATTCTGCCTTTTCAAAACTCAATTCTCATAAAAACAAACATATCACAAAAGAAGTCTGTTGACGAATCAAGCACGTTCAGCAAACATCTTGATAGTCCCCAACTACATCTCGATCCGCGCCCGGAAAAATACAGCTCGCCATGAAATCATAACAATCGAAACGAAAAAAAGCCCACCACCTCGATGCTCAACGAGAAAAGAACCGATTAACCGTCAGTCGCAAACAATCGTGATTCTTTCCAAAACCGCCAACCGTCCCAATTTCCCGCCATCGCAATTTACCCGCGCTCTTTTTGTTCCACGTCAAAAAGACACTTTCTTCAACTCCCAGCAATTTTTATATTTTCACAATCGCCGTTCTTTCTTTCTGATAAAATTGTAAGGATCACGACGGAAGGGGGCAGCTAGACTCGCGTGCTCCTTACTAACCGACTGTGTCGGCCACGCTCCTAGTTCCTCGCACTGGGGCCTTAAACGGCCGGGTTACGGCTCGGGATTTAATTACTAGGCCCCCCGGCTTCACGGCTCGATTGTCCCGCGCGTTCTTGGATATGTGGTACCCGAACGTTCGTACGTATTCGCCGAAGGCTTTGAGACGCGCGGGCGACTTACTTTTGCGACGCGCTACCGGAATTGATGGCAGTTGGAGTTATGGATACGGCGCGTGGCCTTTTGCTTGCGCGGGGTGATGGTAGGTGTGGGGTCAGATTTGGGTAATTGGGTGGAAACGTCGAGAGGACGAAGTGTGTCAAAGGAGGATGTTAGAGCGTGGGTCAGATGCAGTCGGGCGGAAATCTTAAGTACTTCATTAGGAATGCCCTAAAAATGAGTTCATGAGCGTGTTATCTGCGGACGGTTGGTGTAGTTAGACAGGTTAACGGTATGTTTATGCTTATACGAAACGTGCTAATGCTTGGTTAAACCGCTAAGCAGATCGAATTAATTAACAGATTTTCATTCATCTTAATTATCGAAAAATTTTAATTATTCAAATTGCTAAGGAGGTAATTAGGGCTTGCCTCAACTTTTGTGATTTGCGATGCGTATAGAAAAATGCAACTTTTTGAAAAATCGCTTTTTAAGAATTGTACTTGTAAAGTAGCAGTACAGAATATATAAAAGGTAGAACCATCGATATAAATATTTTTTCACGTGTAAGGATTTTATATATTCAACTGCTGATTTTTTTCTTTCAGTCAAATGATAATCTAGAGATTTTGGGCAGCAAAGTGGCATATAGTCGATGCAGCTCGCGTGCAGAGCGAGGAAAGCGAACTTCTGAACTTTATTACGGCAAGTGTCGAATTCTCAGAGAAGCATCAGAAACTAAAAGTTATCTCATTTTCAACTTTCTTTCCTTTGTGGAGCGGCGGATTCGTATTTTCCAGATTCTGGCGTATCCGACGTAATGCCAGCACTCATCAAGGCTCTAGTGCGAAATTTCATTTTACATTGTTAGGAATATATTAACGTTTTTATACTTACATAAATATTATATTAAATATATTAAATAATTAGAAATTTTGAAAGTTCTTATATATTACAAAAATAATTTATAAAGTTCTAATGCGGTTGCTGAGTAGGCCTTGTTATTTCATAATAATTTCTCTAGCTTTATACCGAGCTCATAAAGTATGTTATTACAGTTTTTTTTTTGAGAAACAAGTAAGATTACTTAATCGATTACTCCCTAATTATTCGCAGAATATAAATATTTCGAAAGCATTTGCATAACAAGGCATACGGTGCCCGGACACGGAAATGCATATTTAATGTAAAATTAATTGCTTTCAGAACATTTAGTTTAAGTCAGCTGTTAACCACTGGGGTTAATAATTAGAATGTAAAATATTCACAAGTAGCGCTATATTTAATACCCGTATAAATTGCACCGTTCTTCTAATCTAAAATAGATTTCATTGGCACATATAATAAAAAAAAACCATAGTCACTCTAGTTAACGCGAGCAGTAAACCACAGTTATTTAATATGAAATTTATGCAACAGTGCTACATGATCTACAACCAGAAAATACGAGGATTTATGTCTGCCATATATATCAGTTCGAACAATTCTATTAAACGTTGAAAAGATAAATTACAAGAAACGATCTCCTCCACAGCCACAACTTTGGAAAATCTTTCAAATTTCCAAACTAATACCCTCCCATTAAAAAACTACAATGAAGCAGCTTAACGTTCAAACACATTAAACATTCCGCGCTCAATCTTTCCCACTCTCCCAAAACTCAACCAGCTGTTCAAAGTCCAAAAGTCCCATTTCAAATTCCAAGTGCATCGCGGCATTGAAAGCCCACGGCAGCTAGAATGGAAAAAAGAGACATATCCTCATAGAAGCCAGCGCGCATAACAGACACCTCGCACACACCCGTAACACAATAGCCATCCACCTCCTCCTCATATATATACAAAAGCGCGTATCGTCGCGGTCATACAGAGCCAGCAAAGCGAGGGGGACTCATGAACGTGCCCGCACATATACCCCAACCGCGCTTGAAAATTATACATTCTTGAGACACGTGACGTCACTTCCCGCACCTGTCATGCGTGTTTCCGAAACGATAGGAGCGCGCGCCCCATGCGGAGAAAGGCAAACACAAGGCGCTGTCATGCCGGCTGTTGTCTGCGCGCGCTTATATATATAGGAAGCCTCTCTTTCTCTACCCCATTGAAGGCAGCGTTGCGTGACGACCTCCCCTACCTTTTTCGCCTGCGCCAGAAACTCCGCTCGCTCGCTCGCTCGCGCCAAAATAATGTACCTGCTCGCGAGCAGGAGTCGAGCGTTATGTGGGCACGGTTGGAAGGACGCTGCTGCTGCTGGCTTTTCCCTGGGGCAGGAAGCGCCGCCGCGACGGACATGCGAGCGAGAGAGAGAGGGGACACTTTCGGCCATTGTACTCGGGCTTTTTTTTTGGTCGGTGAGGTACTCCGGTGTTTTGACTCGGAATTTTTTTGGGAGCCGTGGGTGATTGCGGGAAAGAGAAATTTTTGGAGTTTTTTTTGTGTTGTTTGGGCTGGCATTGTCCTTGGGCGCTGGAGTGGCCTGCGAGTCTGTTGACACTTACGGAGAGGATGCGGGTGTAGAGAATTGATAAGAGAGTCTATAGTCTAGCGGTTGGGAGTTGGCTGGAGATCGGTGGGATTTGGCAGGCTGGTGCGGGCTGTGGTATTGAAATTTTACGGAATATATTACGAAGGATTGTAATGGCCCTGCAAATTGTATGGCATTACGGGGATTATTATTCTCGCAGTTCGTTTTCGAAGCTCTCAAATTGTAGGCTTCGTCCCTTTGCGTAACTATTTCTGAAGAACGATAGAATCATTTGAAATGCAAAGCGCCGGTCTGAGGCTCAAAGAATCACGTAATTTCGTTTAATTTTTGGGTATTATAGGTATCTCCCAGCTTCAGAAAACGTGCGCGGAATTTAGTTTCGTCGAGGAAAAACGTCCGGTCGGACTAAACGAGAAAAAGTTTAAACACCTCGCAGCCTATTTCAATATTAATTGCCGAGGAAAGTGTCACGCTGAAATCTGTGAAAAGTCAGTCTTTAAGATTTCTAGAATATTAGATAATGAGATTTCGGCGCCTCGAGGAATTATGCCTCCGCGCGGCGAGTCGGCATGAATTTGAAAGTCATTTTCCGCAAATCGGCGAGACAATAAACGCGGAGCCAAGCGCTTCCGTCTCAGAAAAAAAGGAAAGTAGCAAATAACTTAGTTGCAACAGAAAGTCAACTAGACGGAAACATCTTCGAGAGGAATATTGCAGAAAAAGTGTAACGCAGAAAGTCCGAGGCAAATTAAAGTCGGAGGCGCGCGTGTGTCCCAGAAGTTTAACAATTCTGCTACTTGTTAATAGACTAGAAATGCGAGTAGTTTTTTTAGAGACGGTGCAAATTGTTTTGAGTGGCTGTTAAAAACAATTTTGTCAATATGTGTCGCTGTGCAATGGTGGACTTCCTGAACGAGTGTGCGGAGTGTTGCTCAATTGTCTGGGGACGGCGATACTTTTTTGCAAATATTTAATAAACAACTTTGTGGCGGCATGCCGCGAAATAATGACGATGTCGCAAGCGGAGCAATGAACCGCTGGCGCAGCATGAAAATGATAAACGAAACTGGCCGGGGACTTGAGTTTTTGAGGGTTTCTCGGCTTTGCTAAAAAGAACGGTTTTTTTTTAGGAGTAATGAAGAAACGCGTGACTTTAGTGTTTTTCTTTTTAAAAAATGAGTAATTTTATCATAAATATTATTACAAAATTTTGTGAGACATTTATTATCACTTTTAGAGTATTTTATTATTTTGCAAATTATTACGTTTAAATTAACACGTCAAAATTATTAAAATTTCTCATTCAGAATTTTTATTTTTTTTTACAGAAAAAAACAATAACAAAACAATCGAATAACAATTTTTGAATTAAAATTCTCTCACCAACATCTCACTCTGCAAAAGTATTCATCCCCTCTTTAATCCCTACCCCAAACTCAAATTCCCTCAAAAACTCCTCACCCACCCCTCCAAAACCAAACAAACAAACAAAAAAATACTCACAATCACCAACAAACAAAATCCACCGGCAAAAAAAATCTCCTCTCCAACCACTCCAGCTAGCACATAACCCAGCACAAAGCACCAGCCCGAATTCGCGAGCTCGCCGGTCACTCTTTTCGAAAGAAGCGCGAGCGCAGGAAAAATAAGGACGAGTAGAAAAGAGCGCACCTGCTCAGGTGAGCGCGCGCGGCCTGACTGAAGGTGCACGCGCTCGCGCGCCGGCCGTGTAGCCAGGGGCACCACAGCGTGTGCACCGAGTAGACGGCGCGCTCCGCTGGGGCTGAGAGAGCAGTAAGCGGAAAGAGCGCGTGTGGCAGGCTTACGAAATGCGGAGCGAGGAGGATAGCGGCTGATAAGGATGAAAACGTGTTTTTCGGGGAGCAGGGGCATGATGGTATGTTTGATGGGAGGTTTAGTACGTGGACCGAGGTGACGAGGTTTTTGGGTGGGAAAGGCTTGGGTTTTGGGTTTCACGGGGATAATTGTTTTGGGGATTTAATCGCGTTTGGTACTGAGAAGTTTTTTAATTGGGATTGTTTGGGTTGTTATTGTGGGTTTATGGGTTATGATTGTTTTAAATATTTGAATGTAGATTTATAAAGATTAATAAAAAATTATTGATATTATCTATTTTCTAAATGTGCCTGTTGAAAAATATAATACAAGTTTGCTCTAAAATCTCAAAAATATATATATTACAAAAAACTATTAACGTAATATAAGATAATTAGTCGTTTAATCAATTAATTTTTTGTACTTAAAAGTGCAATTTTTCTCATGTCATCTTCCCCTTTCTTCCCCCCCCCCCATTTTTATTATTCGATAAACTTCTATATATTTTTATACTTCGTATAAATTCAGACTTCATGCTTTGCGCTGTTTTCTAATAATTATAAACAATAATATAGTTTGGTACTGTTCATTCACTATACCCAAAAATATTGTTTGCATCTCAAGAGTAAAATTTCCATCTTCACCATGATTGTGTTTTATCCTAAACATAAAGTTCTACAATATGGCCTACTATACAAAACTATTATTTAAACCTTTTCTTAAATAAAATTGGTTAAATAAATTTAGAGATACAGAATAGTACAGTAGTACTAATACATAAACGCACTAAGATACATACATATGCACATACATACGCGCGGGTATGTGTGTATAGAGATTAAGTAGATTTTGAAAACCTAGTTAATTTTTATTTTTTATAAGTAATAATAATTAATTATAATTAATTATAATTATAGAGTACTTTGAATACATATCTTATTGAGCATTACTAGATAAAATCTTATTTTAAATT
The DNA here is from genome assembly GCA_030522685.1 of Eupelmus azureus. Lineage (NCBI taxonomy): Eukaryota > Metazoa > Arthropoda > Insecta > Hymenoptera > Eupelmidae > Eupelmus > Eupelmus azureus. Next base: position 3,540 of record JAPYZA010006306.1, on the reverse strand, counting down.
TTGATTCTGTTTTTCTCTATGATTACAGAAAACATCACAAAGTCTTGAAAATCGTTTAAGTTTCAGAAAATCTGAACTTCATAAAATTTAAATATTCATATCTAACGCCGGATAATTTTGCCAGTAAACAAGCTTTATCCGGTAAACAACCTGCTTCATCAAACAACTCGTCCATTTACCTCTAAATATCGCACAAAGCAAGGATCGCGAAAATTCCCGGTACCCAGTCGCAGAAACAAAGAAACTCTGAATTCCACCTCGAAAAAAATCGTTTCGAATCCTAGCCCCTCGGCTGGTCAATTAGCATTTCACGACCTTGAAATAATTTGCATTATACCGAAGCGGCGGCGCGAAATGGAATCAGTGCAGCGTGTTTCCCGCGGCTCGGCTCCCTCTTTTTGCGGATATTATTAATCCCCAGAGCTGCCGCCGTGGCTATTCCCTGGGACCGCGCTCGCCTACTGTGCATTTTGCGCTCGAATACTATAATAATGTCAACGGAGCGGCGCGCGCGCAGTCATCGAAGATACGCCGTGGCTGCTTTTTTCCAATACTGCGTGATGTTATAGAGAGTTTTTAATTTTTTTTCAAAATGAAAAAACTCGGTTGACTTTTAATTTTTTTGATTTCTTATTTTGAGATTTAAAAAAGTCGATTTCTTATTTGTTTTAAGTTTAATTAAAATTATATTAATAGCATATTTAATATAATACATTATTAATAGTTATTATATCATAATATTGTCAATATCATCAATTTGATCGCTGAAGTCACAGACTTGACTGTAACATTACCCTGTTTGTTTTTATTTTTTTTGTTATTTTTTCAGTCATTGTTTGTTTTTACATTCTATGCAAATTTCTGAATTATTTTGCATTTGTAACATTAAACTTTAAATTAATTAGTATTTATTTTAAATCTATAATTGCTCAGAATTTTTAAAAATAAAGATAAGCAAAAAATGTATTTTTGTGAATTTAATTTATGACTAAAAAAGAAAACAATAAGTAACTATAAAATCTTTTTTATGGATTTATAAAATATTCGAATATATATACATATTACACCCTCTTTGCTGAATAGCTATATTACGTTCTGCAACGTAATGGTTTCTGAGTGTCTGCAGGTTTTTCATGCGAAAGGGCAGTTTTACTTACTTTTGTATTATTCGCTCCAATATTTTAAATTACATAACAATCTCGAACGATTTTCAAGTTTTTCTTCGTGTTTGAACCACCTTTCGTAAATTGAATAGGTCCTAACTTATCCTTAGCTAGAGTATAACTATATTTCAATTAAATTAATAATTAAAAGGTTGTAAAAAATGTACAATCTCGATATCTATCTGTATTATATATGTATTGCAATTAAAGCTAAAATACTCATATTTTTTACAATGCAAACATAATTATATCATTGTTTTAAAAAATGTGATTTTTTTTTAGAAATTCTTGCTCGCTATCTTTCTCTATTGCGATTTTTGTTAAAATGCATTAAACAATTCATATAAGTTAAAAGTGAAATTGGATCAGCAAATGTAATCGACTGGAAAACATAAAATTCGACGCATGCAAGGTATTTGTTGTGACTCAACTAAATGGAGTTTCGCTTTACTCAGCGAAGTGGCCGCTGAATGGCTTCGTCAAAAATTTGAAGAACGAGTTTTACAGAATTGTGTTACAATATATATGTAAAAATTCTATGCTATGGGTGGGTTACATACTAAATAGTTTTTTATGATAATTATTACTCAATAAATTTGTTACTAATCATATTAAGCAATAAAAATAGATTAAATATAATTTTTAGATTATCTTATAGTAATTGTGAAGTGATAAATTAAACAATTGTACTTCACTTCAATTTTTTTAATTTTTAGAATAAATTTGCTTGTTATCTATCTAGATATAAAAGGGATTTACTGTACGTATTGTCGGTTGAGTCTTCTCATCCTATAGTAGGTAAGTTAGAAATCTGTTATATCGATTCATGTTATAAGATGCATCTGCGGTCGACAAATAAACTATATTCATCAAATGACGCAGCTGCAGTACTTGGCAAATAAATACATCATATTTAGCCATTTCAATAATCATAATTTAATTGTAAAAAGATAACCAGTATATTTTATAAAGCTATAGTTTAACAACTAGCTGTATAAAAGGAACGGTAGCGCCAGTGATCGCTTCGGCTACTTGCCATCAAGGCGCTGCCGCGCTTTTTAATAAGAGTTTTCTAATAAAATTTTAAATGCATTTACTTCAGTATTATAATGTACCAATGTACTGAAATTATTGTCACTCATAATTGTTATAAAAATTTAATTATATATTAATATTCAATAATCATTAATGACTTATATAATATCAATAAATTAGAATTCTTTCAACCTTTTTATCATTTGTAAGGTTCAAAAACGTGTAGTTCTAATATCCGAAAATGTTCAGAAAAAAGCATAAAAAATTTATGTATAACAAAAGAAATTTACAAAAAAGTATGCAAATATGCTCTATGGAGATTGTTTTTTAAACATAAGCTATAATTCAATTTATGCGTCAGTAATAAATCGATTAGCCTTTGCAATCTTTTTAGTCATCGTGCGTGCAATGTAGATCTCCTCATGTTAGAAAAGATTATAAGTAAGTCATAAATTAACTTAAGGTCTGAATACCTGTACTTAGAGCTTACGTATTATACATATTACATTATTCTCAATATTGATAAAATATTATTTTCATATTTACACCTGAAGCTTTCAATTCAGAAAAGATTTAATACTGAGATAATTAAAAATAAAAATAAATCTGATTGAGTCCACTCTACCTAAGAAATAAGAATTTGTTATTTTCGAAAAACTTGAAAATCAATTTTGAACAAAAATACAATCGCGAAGCATTCAAAGCAAACATTTCCACCTGCAAAACACCTCAGAGAAACAGGATCGAAATATAGATTCAATCAGCCGAAGTAGACTCAAGATCAATAAACTTTACACTTTCAGGAAAACAAGAAAATCCCTACAACACAAGCTATCCTCTCCACCCACCCAGCCCTTCCTCTCCACCTCGCCAACCTCTTCCAAATTCAATTTTTCAATCCCCGCCCAGCTCTCACCTCCCCACACCCCGCAAAAATGTCCCAGCAAGCTGGACTGCCCCTTCATCATCCAGCCAGCAGCCGTCGATCACTCGCCCAGGCAAGAACACGACGTCGATAGTGATCGATCGTTTATACAGCCCAGCCAACGATACACAACAGCGGAACGATGATACGCCGGCCACGTTATACTATAGCCGGCGAACTCGGAAGTGGGACGCGCGCTGCCAGTCAGCTGAAGCAGCAGCCGCGTGAAATAGCAATTAATAGGAGGGCGCGTATGTGTGAGTACGATGGAGTGGAGGAGCCGCTGCGGATGTCAGTACGCGTTGACGGAGTATCGGATGTCGGAGAGCGGGCTCGTTTTACTTGACCCGCCGGCAAGCACGTTGGAATGCTTTCGCTGAATTAAGGTTGAGTGGGGCTTTTTTTTTTGATGGCTGA
>JAPYZA010006305.1:0-32227 GCA_030522685.1 Eupelmus azureus | reverse complement strand
TTTAATTTTTTTTTTTTTTTTTTTTTTGAAGCTTCGATCTCGATATAAAATTATTGAATATATTTTAAAAATAATTCAGAATTTTATAACTTTATAAAGGTAAAAATTGCAATAACATTTCAAAATTACTATTATTATTTTTATTTTTATATATTATTTCTCAGTTTGGATAGTTTAATACATTTTTATACTGTGAGAGTATTAAAGAAATCTTTAAAATATACATTATTTTTTTACTTTGTTTTATAAAAATTTTAAACTAATTGATCAATAAATTTAAGGAAATATTTAATAACTTGAAGTTACAAGTTGTTGAAGGCAGCATTGGTATGTCACATCCCCTTATGCGATTCAGCAATTGTAAACCAAAATAAATTTCCTACACTTTTTACGACGTGAATGAATCATCATGCTAATTGCTGTAACACTTATGATATTTGTAATGTTTTGGCTGTTGATAATATGAAGTAATAATAGAACTTGATATTTAATTTATTCACAAAGAATAATTGTAAAACTGTTTATACTTTATAAGAGATAACTAAAATATAAAAATTTTTATTTATATTTTTTATTTCTAGAAAACAAATTTTTATCAGTAAAATAATCTATCAATTTTTTACCTTACCTACAGTTTTTACCACAGCTAAAACATTTTTACTAACGATAAATGTCATTAATCAATGTTACTATAACCAAGTAATCAATATTATAAGCTTGACAATTTATATTGATGTCCAGCTAGAGTGGAAATATCAACCTCGTAGATTTAAATTACGAGAGTACGATAGTGCGCACAACGCCTATTTAATATGCGTTGACCTTTTATAAATTATTGTTGTTTGATACAAATGGTAATAAACATGCTGAGACTTCTTATAATTTGAGAGTTTTATTTTTCATCTAAATTAATTTAGTAAAATTATAAAAATTCATTTAATTTGAGCACTATTAATTACATTAATTTTGAAAAGAAATTAATGAAAGTAAGTCTTAAATATTACAATTACTTACATATAAATATATATACACTTTATACAAAAATAACAAAAGAATGAATATAGAAAAAGCGAATGTTTACTTTCAAAGAATATCTAATTAGGATTGTCAAATTGCTCAATATTAACAAAGATTAAATTATTTAATGCTAATACAAAGTAAACGTTCACTTTTTCAATATCGACGCTTTTAATTAAGATATAATATCAATTCAAACGCTCTCTTTTACTGTCAATTCATTTCGTCCTAGTGAAAGTATATTTGCAGCATAATAAGGAAGGGGTGTTGTCAGAACTCGTTGTGTTACCAAATTCTTTAAAAAATTGGGAATGCTTGAACTACGAAATTCTATCCTAAATAAAATTTAAAAAATATCTCCAATTTATAAAAATTATTACATTAATTTATAAAATTACGCGATTGTTAAAAAGTATAACTTACTCTGTAAAAACTTTATCATTAGGTATCTTTGCAACTACATCTTCATCTTTCCATCTTTGATCCAAACTTTTAACTTTTAAAATTTCAAAAGTAGGTGGATTTTCACCAAAATACTTTTCAGCATACTCTTTCCGTTGTTTTTGTTGTGTAAAATCAAGACCTAATATTCTGAAATTTATTTTGTCAGTATATTTATTTTGCAATTTAGTCTATAATTCAAGCTGTTATACACTTGTAAAAAGTTTTTTTTAACAAATTAACGATTACTTACGTAGATGCTGGAGGAATCTGTTCAAGTGGTTCTGCTGTTTTTATAAGATTTCCTTGTAAAGTTGCATTTTTCCGGGCCAGTAACAATTGTACTAGTGATTTTATATCTCTGCCTATCAGTTTTATGCGCTTACAACTTTTGTACCCTAGGCTAGCTGTTATTGCTGTCAGTGATGTTTTCAAAACATTTTTCTTTGCACAAAAGTAAAAGTTTTCATCAGGTACCAAAGTGAAATATGTGGGTCTAATCGTTTTTGGTCTTTTTTTCTTTGGATTTTCTTTAATTGATATAAATATAAAATCATTATATTCTATAGCTTGTACATCAATTTCCATTTGATGAACGTCATAACTTTCCTTTATATTATTCTTAATTTCATCAAGTGGTGGCAAGTTTGATGAATTTGAACCTTTCAATTCATAAGTATACCAAAATTTTTTATCTGAATGTCTGCTTACCTCTGGGAAAATATAAAATTAAATACTTAGATAAAAATGATTTTAATTAATATTTGTTTCAACTAATCCATTTGTATTCTATATTGTTATACAATATATTGTATAACATGATTTACTACAATTACAGAAAATTATAAATAGTATTAAACTCTAAAATAGATCAAAATTACCTGTAATATCTAAAACACCTATTCGTTCCAATAATGTATTTTTTGATAAATGTGCTTTCTATAAATCACAAAAATGCAAACAGGTTTACTAAATTTAGTTATATAATAAAAGAATTATCTTTTTATTATTAAATAAAGCATATTATACTTTACATTAATTTCTCCTTCGATAATTGTAAATGCATGATTTGTCGTGAGGCTATCATGATTTTTAACAAGTGTGGATTTTATTTCTGACCAAGAGAGTTCAGGAAATATAGGCAACACAGCTGATTCCAGCTCTTCAAACTTAAATTTTTTAACAAGTTTTGCAAATTCCCTTTTTAGATTTTGCGGTGCTATAAATATAATTTGATTTATTGTAAAAAATTTATTGGAAAATATATTTAAAACAATCATAAATGCAGAATATATTAAGTATATTAAGAGCATATATAAAACAATAAACTTTATAATGCTTTTAATATAACCTAAAATGTACGATTTCTTGACGATTAGATACAAAATAAAAAAATTAACGTAAAAACAAGAGTCTAACTTACGTGGTGGCATGGTACCCTCCGACGTAGCAATTATTTTTTTATCAAATAAGTAACGAGTTTTTTTACTAAGAACTTCAAACGTTTTCTTTGCTCCGAAATAACATTATTTGTAAACAGCGGTCAATCTCAAAAACAGCTATTTTAGCGGGAAAATCACAATGCCAAACGTGCGCATGCGCACGATCTAAAAGGCGCAAATATTCAAATTCTAGCTAAAACTATTTTTATGTGTGAATAAATACATATCGCGTATAGGTATAAATTGATAATCTAAAAAAAAAAGATAATAAATAAATAAATTGATAGTCTAAAAAAAAAGATTGTTAAACAAATAAGTACTAAATAGATCGCTTCTTATGCCATTTGATATTCTATAACTAGTCAAAATAAAAAATTCTAAATCTAATAAAACAGCGGTTGCATTTGATTTTATTAATGAATGTTAGTTTGATAAAAAAAATTATTTATTGACAATTCCATCTGCTTTTTTAAAAATATCAGTCATACAAATTCAGCATCAATAGTTTAAAATTACAGTAAAAGAAAAACTAGAGTCATCAACTTATTACGCGACGTGTCTTTCAACATACTAAGAAAATATCTTATACTATCAGTTAAAAATACATCTAATGTACACAACATATGAGCTGGACCTCGCCGTTTTCGGAGATTCGGAGGTTGCTCTCCTTGTAGTGGAGCACATGCACATTCCTGTAGGCGTGCCACATCTCGAAGCCCTTCTTGTAGAATGCAGGCAGTGGCTCGAAGCCGCCTGCATGCGCCAGATCGTCGTTGTAGGCCCACTGCGCCTCGCCCAGGAAGTGAGCGTAACGCTTCAGCTTACCGTTGAGCTCGCCGTCCTTCAGCATGTCCTCTTTGCTGGGCAGCTCGACCTTGCCTTGCAGCAGGGCAGTTACGTAGCGAGCCTGAATACAGTAAATTGTGCAGTTAACTTGTACGAGATTCGATTTTTGGATTTTAATGTTCGTTTGAAATAATTGCGATTTTTGTGATTCGCTGAGGCGAATGTTCGATAAAGGTTGTGAAAGTTAAAGCGTATAAATTTGAATTTGAAAACGTATCAATCACCTGCATATAGAACAACGGAAAATGCACTACGAGCAGTGGCAGACCAACCAGGGACATCGAGGGATGCTCCACATTGACGAGATGCTTGTAAAGCGGTGCGACTTGATTGTCTTCGACAGTAATCTTGCTTTTCTCGTCCAGGAAGGGATAATCGAAGACGTAGCCGGTGCAATAGAGGAAAGTGTCAGCGGCTATAACCGAACCGTCCTTGAGAGTCAGCTTATTTCCATCTACCGAGACTACTCCTGGCACTTGGATTATGTTATCCGGCAGTCGACTTGTTATTCTGCGAACGTACCAAGAATTTTTATTATTTTACCATCTATAGCCGAATAGACAATTTTATGTGCTGTGAATTTAAAGTGAAATGTAGAAATCTCACCTGTTCTTATTGTGGCTCAAAAAAACTACCGTCGCGAATTCGCTGATTTCAATGCTGATGTCGACGCCAGAAGACGAAGCGCCAAGGACGACTACGGTCTGATTGGCGAATTCTTCCGGCTTTCTGTATATGTGACTGTGCATCACTTTGCCGGGGAAAGTCTCGATTCCTGGTATTTTTGGGATACGTGGATTGAAGTAGTGTCTAAACATAATTGAACGTACGGTCGTTAAACCAAAAATATAAGTGTAATAAATAGTGGTTATATTTAAAAGATTTTAATTTTTTGTTTAGATTTAAAATAAATTCTTTTTTTAAATTCATTGGCGATTTCAACGGCCGACCTTACGCGCATGCGCAAGAACTTGGCTAACGCGCGCGAACGTGCATCGCATAAGTATATAATGGGTGCGTGTTTTCACAACAATCGTCAGTGTGTGTTTTTGAGTGCGTACTTGTATGAAAGACTAAAAATGACTTAAGAACTGTTAGTTAGATTGAAAATTGTGATCATTCAATATTCGTTAAAATAATGAAACGGCATGAATATGCCGGTCGGTTTAAAAATCTCATACGAGAAATCCGTATTTACTACTACTAATTTAATCAGGTACTTATGTAAATAATCTATATATTTTTACTAATTGTTTTATATTTTGATATATAAAGTTTTTTCTATTTTGAGAGATAAATTATATTTATATTTTAATGATTAGCTGTCAGAGCTACCAATATTAGGTTATAATTTCGATTAATCTTACCGTCGCCAAAACAACATAAAAGTATCCGAGTTCTGAGTGTAATGTGAAGCAAAAGTCTTAATCTATAAGATGTTTGTTTCAAATGTTTTGAAAATTCATCAGTGAATTAGGTAAAGAGAGAGAAACAATAAGATTGTAATATTTTAAACAAAACGTTTGACTCTATATTAATACATTTGTCAACATATTAATGTTTAAACATAATTTTCCCAAATCGCGCTTGTTATGTTCAACTTTTGTTGTTAATTTTTGTTGTTGCCTTTAAGTTTCATAGTTTTTAGTACGGTACTAAGACGCTAAATAAAAAAGAGAGCAATCATACCCATTGCAAACAGTGATTGCATCACAAGTTGTCTGAGAAGTAGTATTTGAATGAATATCCCAAACGTCGACTTGCCATTTCGTTGTTCGCCAGTCGCCGTCTCCAATAATCGGGGTGACTTTTTCAACCAAATGGTTAAACTGGTCGAATAAATTACAAAAAATCAGTTAATACAAAATAAAAGATAATTTGATCGATGAAATAATAAATCAAAGTTATCACACAATACAAATAACTATAATTTAATGTAGGTTCGCTTTAAATAAGGGGTAACAACTTTCTATAAAAGCTTATTTCGATAAAGATGTTAATGTTATGTAATTAATGAGTTCGAAAATGACAAAGGAAATCGGGAATATGCTTTCGTACGACGTAAACAAACTCGTCTAAAGAATACATTTAGTTTTAATTAAATATTGAAAATTACCTGAATGTACTTTTTCAAATCGAAGTGATCAGTATAGTTTCTCAAATACGACAAAACAGTTTCGTGAGTGACGCAACTGCGATCTTCTCCCGAAAAGTTTCGATAATTTGGAATCGCCATAAGTTCCTTAGGAAGGTTCGTTCTGTTATAACAATAAAAAATAACAATTACCCATTACAGTTTTTATTTGATTTATTCATTGAAAATTGTTAAATCTATAATTTGTTATAATCTGACAAAATTATTTAACAATATTACGAATGCAAACTATATGAGCTTTTTTAATGAACTATCCTACCTGAGATAAGCGTACATGCTGCTGTGTACCGGTAAGTTATTCTCATCGAAATCGATGCTGTCTGTATATTTCCAAACGCCTCCGATATCATTGTTTTTTTCAAAAATAACGATATCGAACTCATCAGGATGTTCGGTCAACTGCTGTGCCGAAATTAGTCCTGTTGCGCCCGCGCCAATTATGCAAACTTTTTTTTTTGTCGTAGTCGCCGCAGCATCGCCGCTCGAAAATGCGGCGATCAAGCAGATTCCCAAGATGACTAAATAAGTCAGATTACTTTGAGAACTCCACCTGCATATAGAGCATTGTTTAGAATATTAAATTTGATGGATAAATATGTGATCAAACTTTTTATTTTCATGAAAATGTTTAGGAGAAACCCTGTGATTCTTTAGTCTTATTATATAGATTATAAGAGTATTTGAGAGCTATCTTATCTTTTTCGTTTTTTTATTATCTTTTAGTTATTTCGAATAAATTTGTTAAACATAATTTTTATAAAGCCTCAATATCAATGCATCGACGACGTCGTGGCGATTTCCTATCAGTCATAAGTATCTGAAAGACAAAAGACACTTGCGCTTTTTTTAGTTATGAAAAGGCGCTTTCTAAATTTACGTTTTCGTTAAATAGATAAGCTTTGCAAATTTGATTAGTTCCATCAAGTAATAGTGAATAAGGATAACTATAATATATATTTTCTAGTTTTGAATTCTATTGTAATTGAGAATAAAATGTGTCATTGAAATTTAATGTATATAAAAAAAACTGAATGATTATAGAATTTGAAATTTACACTTAAAGTTTATTTTAGTCCTGCGGATTTTTTATTTTATAAGTATATTTTTATTTATGTATTTATTGCAATCAGATAGCTTTTATAAAGAAGACTACAATTAAGTATAAGTAAATTAATCTCAAAGACCAAAAATTTACAAAGGATAAGTCTAAAAAATATATGATAAATTTAAATATTATAAGTCTATACTTTTACTGATAGTAAGAATAATATCAAACATCGTACTAAAACTGCGAAGATTAGGTACAATTAACAGTTTATTTGAATACAAAAAAAAATGATAATTTGTGATCCCCAAATCAGTGCGTTATAATTATGATAACGATGCTAAATGATCTTACCGAGCTGAGCTAATTAAAAAAAATGTAATTTTTGTATAATTATAGAGTAAGTTTGGCAATATAATAGACTTATAGAGATAAGTTATTTAACCATGTTTAGTTTATATTATCAATATTTGAGGAAAATTAAATTATCATTTAAAGTTTTCTGCAGATAATTTACTGTTTACGTTTGCTAATCGTTTTGGAATTGGTTCACGTACTAGTTTTTAGCAGTTTACGTCAAGACTTGTTGATTGTTTTTGTTTTCTACATAGTTATACTTTGAAATTGTTTAAAAACATCGTAATGATGTTAATCAAAATATATAGATAGCTTTTTCCTTGTTGCTGTATGCAATGTAAAAATGAAGTTTTTAAAATAATATTATAGTTTTTTTAACTAGATTAAAATATTTAATTAAAAAATAAACGTTGTCGATCCCCTTCGAGCCAATGTATTTATTAAACAGTCGACGTTTCGAGGATATTAGTAGTCCTTCTCAAGACTATAATGCAGATAAATTATACAGATAAGATTAACGTAAATAAAAAAATAATAAATCACAGAACTTTGATAAAATATAAAAACACACTTTATATAATAAAAAATTAGTTCTCATGTTGAGGTTAACCCCTTGACTGGCAGTGTATCGTATATGCACAAAAAAAATCGTGCCAAAACTCGCAGTGTATCATATACGCACATAAGTATTTACCTTCTGCACATATACCCTTAAAATGAATTTAGCGACCACAAAAACCCTTAGAAACATAGTTTTCCCATAACTAGACTAAGTCATTGCAGCTTCCAGTTTTGACACGAAATGTTGCAAAAGCTCTGCCAGTCAAGGGGTTAAAATAAAAAAATGTTTGTAACTATTATAAAACTGTAAAAGAAATTAAAAAGAGGTAAATTAACTTTGGCGAAAACTAAACTCCAGTACTACTCTTTATCAATACGAATCCTGCCATGTAATACTTCTCTAAATTTTCCTAATTGTGATCCTAGTTTAGCCTTGTAAGTTTATAAATTTATAGTGCTGAAGCAAATACTGAATATTGAAATAAATAATTATTTAAAATCAGTACTTACATTTTTATTTAGTATAATAACGATTACTGAAGTTGTTGAATTTGTTAAGAAGAAATTGATTATGTCGATTGTTGTCTATTACAGTGTAGCCATTCGTGATGTTTCTCGCAGCGAGCTCGTGTGAGATCTGACTTAAGCGTGCAAGAAAGATGCATTATAAGCAGGGCAAGTATTGATAATTTCAATAAAAGATTATATCCAAGTGAGCTAGGGGATAGAGCGTAAACAGAAAAATAAATACTCTGTAATCTTGTGAAATCGTGGTGTAACTTTAAGAAAGATTCGGCAAGTAATTTCGAATCATAGCCATAATATAAATTTAACCATACATATTTTAATGCTAATTATCTATTGTAATAAAATCAATTTATTTAAATTTATTGATTTTCATAGCTTTCTTGATTCTTAGTAATAACTTCGCTGTATTATAAACTTAATTAAAAAAATTTTATAGTTAAATAATTTAATAAAGACCGTTTAATAAAAATATAAAAATATTTTTTTAATTTTAATAATTATAATAACCTAGAGAGTTTATGTCCTTTAGGTCATCAAATTGGATGAATCTTTGCCATTATTTTTTCTATCCTGTAGATAGATAAATGTTTCAGCCTTAGAGTTTAACGCTGAGTCATTTTTGAGATATATTATGTGGCGATTTCACGTTTTATCGTCTCCGACCAAAAAAACTATAAACAGTACATAACTTTTTTGATCTACCTCAAGAAAATTTGTTGTAATTCTGTATATTTCTTACGATTATTATAATCCAAAAATGTGAACATTTTATATTTATTAAAATCTATAACGAAATATATTTCAGTCAATAAAATACTTTTATACGCAAAAAATATGAATATAATAATGTCTTCACGACGACCTAAAGTTAAACTAAAATTACTCACGTTATCTAATAGTAGTGTATGTTTTATTATTACAAAATTGTTTTTTTAAGTGTTTTATCTTTATATAAAAAAAAATTATAAAATGATTGTAGTTGCCTTGAAGAGGGTCAGCAGACTTTGGTCTGATAAATGACCGAAACGTCGGAATAAAATAAAATGCCAAAAAGAGAATTTAGATCATGTGACCATTTAATCCATCTTTAGAAATTTCAACAGCGATCATTAGAAACATACCAAGAGAATATAATAATTATTAATCATATAAAATTTTGTAAATCCAATCCTTGATAAAATTAAAAATACATATCAATTCTACATCCTCGTAATTAATAAAGTGGCCTAAAAAATTTATGAAATTATGTTTTATCTATATTCTCATTAATAATTCAGCATTAGCTCCTAAGGCTAAGGTATTTATCTATCTACAGGATAGAGAACGGCCAAGTTTTATCCAATTTAGCGACCCGCAGGTCATACTTTCTCCCGATAAGTTGAATAAATTGTTCACAATGCATTAATGTATACAGCTTCATAAAAGTTTATTTCTATAATGTAACTATTGTTTAAAATCAGACGTAAATGTTCTAATTGTTGAATTCAAAATACGCGCAAAATTGATTTCTTTTATTGATGTTTGATGATATTCGAATTCTTCTCATTTTGTGCTATATCATATTAAAAAAAACTGTCATCATTCACGATAAAAGTCTCTTTTTGTTGTGCGTACGCAGTTTGAGATACAAACGGCAAGCTGGAGTCAATCTGCTCTGTCATGTATAATCCTGCTTTCCGCCGCTCTGTCAAGAATTTCCTTTGATAAAAATTTTTTTTATTTTTCTTTCATTAACTTTTTATCTATCAAAAATGTACTGAACGTTCATTTAAAAAATTTGGTATTATGGGATTCAATGTAGGTTAAAAAAACGTGCATAAGTTTGGAATTTTTCTGGTTCTTATAATATACAATATGCAATACTAAATAATACAAAGATCAAAAAACGACATTTTAAGCATAACAAATAAATTATTATAGTCATCATAAAATTCATTTTGGAACAATAAATTATATAATTTAACCTATTTTCCAAAAAATTGTAATATATTCTATTAAATTATATATAATAAAGATAAAAATTAAAGAAAAAAATCATGATAATTAAAAAAATGAATAAAAACAAAATTAAATTGAAAATTTTTCAGCCACCGAGTTATATGAATCAGAAAATAGCTATATTATAAATTAAAATCGATGTATTACTAAGATAGACAAAGGTGAATACACACAGAGACCCAAACACAAACATGCACATATATTCATGCAAAAATTTTCTGAAAATATTCGTTTTTGATAATAAAATATATCGATTTTTAAAAATTGATTTTAAATTTGAGAATATATCGAATACTTTAAATTAGAAATTCTAATTTTTTTTTTACTGTACTGTGTCAAGGAAAAATAAAGTCGATATTTAATGAAGTATTAAATCTTTTATAATAAATTGACTCTTTACATTTATATATATTTACAAAGATTTTACTGAAACTTCATCAGAAAAATCACTCAAAAATATACAACTCTTCGAAACAAGTATATCGACCGTCAGGTCTCGTCACTTATATTTAGGCTGATCGATAACAAATCGATCTTATTATTTATGGAGAATAATTTCTACATCTCCAGTCTCTGTGATTCGCATATTACTCTCCTTGAAATTTATCAGATCGGTCAATCTGTACGTCTGCCACGATTCGTAACCCTTCTCGTAAAAGCTAGGCAATGGCTTGAATCCGCCGATCTCGGCGAGCTCTTTGTTGTAGGCCCACTGTTCTATACCCAGGAAATGGGCTAACTTTTTCGGCTTGCCATTCAGCTCGGCGCTTTTCAGCATTTCCTCTTTGCTGGGCAGTTTGACATTACCTCTCATCAGTGAAACAAAGTACTGGGACTGGAAAGTGAAAACGAAAAAATTAAATACGTAAATAATATATATCAGCGTCTTAGCTGAGAAACATTTTTAAATTGTCTACTCACCTGCGTACTGAACAGTGTGGGATATTCAACGGAAGTGGGTATTCCCAGAAAGGCCATCGAAGGATGCTCGATGTTGATCATGTGCTTATAAAGCGGCGAGACGTAAGTGCGCTCGACTTTGATTCCGCTGCTTTCATCCAGGAAGGGATAACTGAGGAGGTAGCCGGTACAGAAGAGGAATGTATCTGCGTCTATGGTTGTTCCGTCTCTAAGTGTCAATGTCGTACCGTTTGCTGTTAGAACTCCTGATACTTGAATTATATTCGATGGCCATTCAGCGGCCAGTCTGTAAGCGTTAAACTTTAATTATCGACTGGTTGAGAAATGCTTTGCTGCCTTGAAAGGAACCTATTTTTTTATAATCATTGTCACAGTATAATGGTAGTTATTTATAAGCACTGCGTTCTTAGAAATCAGTTATTACTTGTTTTAAATCACGAAGACTATATAAAGAATCAAAGAATGGCTTATTCAATTTACAGAGATGTTTTTAGTACAAGTTAATACTATTCCTTTAGAAAACTCATTGATTGTTTTAGTCTTCGATAAACTCTCACTTTCTAGAAGTGAAAGTTCTATTATAACTTTGGAGTAAAGTGTTCTGTAATAAATAGAATTCTTACTTGTCTTTGTTGTGGCTCAGATAAACTTTCTTTGCATATTCACTAATTTCAAGACCAATGTCGATTCCAGAAACGGAGGCACCTAGTACAGCAACAGTTTTATTCGCGAATTCTTGCGGATATCTGTACGTGTGACTGTGCATTACTTTGCCAGGGAAAGTTTTGATTCCTGGTATCTCTGGTATATTTGGCTTTGCGAAACGTCTGTAATAATAATATAAATATATTTATTACAATTTCAAAGTGTAGAATTTTGATAGTACTTTAATTTTTCTAACTCGGAAAGTTAAATTAAAATTTTTATATCCTGCTTTGCATTTTCATATCTAATATTAGTAAGTAACACAGTTACGTGGTTACATAAGTTTGGAAATAAAAAGAATTTATATTTATGTGTATTTAAATGATTGCTTAATTTTTAACTAAATAATCAATATTGTTATGATATTATATATATTTCTTAATTTTGTTTGGTAGAAAACCCAATTAATTTTGTGATATCTATTAAAATTAATGCTTAAAGTTATTTTTACCCATTTGCGACCACTACTGCATCACAGGCCACTCTGATGATATCATTATTTCTTATTCTCCAAACTCTCACCAACCATTTTGTACTTCTCCAGTCATCACTTCTAACAATCGGAGTAACTTTTTCGACCAAATGGTTTAGCTATTAAAAGTTAACAAAAGTTTTTACTCGCAATTTAGACTAAAGCATATTTTTTAATAACTTTTACATTTTTGTCAAAAAGAAACCTTACCTTGATAAGTGGTGTCAAATTGAAGTGAGCAGTGAAGTTCTTTAAATACGCTAAAACGGTTTCGTGTGTAACGCAGCTGCGATCCTCACCGAAAAACTCTCGATAGTGCGGGAATGCCATAATCTCCTTTGGAAGATTTGTCCTTTAAAAATACAAAATTGTAACATGAATCATTATATTATTATTAGTACATAATTTCTGCGGTTAGAATTTGAAAGTTACAAGTTAAATATTATGATAGAAAACAAATCTTTTACTTAAATTTTATTATTAATTTTATTGCTTAATATACTATAATGATAATCATAATAATCAATCTCACGATATTTGCATTTAATTTAGAGGCATGATCGATTTGAGAGACGTAGTTATTATTGTCTAGTTTTTTTTAATGTGAAAACATGCAAAAAAACTGTTTTCACGTTTTTTTGGTACTATTACTCACCTGAGATTAGCATACATGCTACTGTGTACTGGTAGATTGTTTTCATCATAATCGGTGCTGTTTGTGAACTTCCAAACGCCACCAATATCAGCGCTTCTATCAAACACTACTACGTCGAATTCCTCTGGATATTGTGTAAATTGACTAGCCGAAATAAGACCAGCTAGACCAGCTCCGATTATGCATACTTTTTTCTTTGCCGGAGCTGCTTCGATTCTTATCACGCTGTTTAAGCATATCCCCAAAAGAAGGATATGGCACAGATTTTTTCGGAAGTTCCACCTATATTCGATTTTACGTTAATTAATATTTGTTCATAGAATATATTTATTACTAATTTATCAGTGCTAACTTGTATTTGTAATGGAATAATTTAATTATTTTCTAAATATATAAAAAAATTGAGCAAAATAGAAAAGTACAAAATATTGTAAGTATTTATTTACACTAAATTTATCAAGGAAGCAATTCTGTGGCACAATGGCATAACCAAATCTTTCTATAAAATTTGAGAGTTAGAAAGTTTTTTAATGAGTTCGTTAACTTTAATATTTTTTTAACTAGTTATATTTCAGTTTTTAATGTAAACACATATGACTTCTGAAATGCTTTGCAAAAATCACTGTTAGATCAACTATTAGTTATTATTATTGTCAAAAATTTATAATTATTTAGACCTATTTGTCATATCCAGATCTATTCACATTTTACCGATTATGAAAAAAATAATACTATTTTAAGTATTCAAAATAATATTTCCTAATATGAAACTGAATGACGAAGTTGATTCAGCTGCTTATTTAATTTTTGAAAAATGAACTTATTTGGTTATGCCGGGAAAGAACAGAATAATTTTTTTGATTACTGATTAGTATGTTGAGGATCATTGGTATAACGATGAGTCTTCAGCTATATTCAGTGCCATGCACATATCTATGCTGCACTACCTTTAAAGATTCATATTTTTAACTATTACTCAAACTGACTAATTTTACAAGTAACTAATTATAGTTCAGTGCAACAATAATAATTTTAGTATATAAGTTTCATCTTATCTTGCTGTTCCATATTTCTTTATTAATGCGTTAACAGATATGTGATTGACACAAAAAAATTAAAGTCATTTATTGAAATGTAAATAAATCATATTGCAATTAAAACTTACATTTTCCTTCGATTTTGTTTTGACGATAGTTATTGAAAATGTTATTGAATCAACGATCAAAGAACCAGCGTCGTCTGCAATATATATCTGTTCGTGATGCGTTTTTTCAGCCAGCCGGCACGATCACTCTGTCAAATCATACAACGTAGATTGGAATTATGTATGAGCAAGGGGAAGACAAGTGTCGATGTTTATTGAGATATTATTCAAGAATACCAGAACAGCGAATAAGCTTTATCTTTTTTATGAAGGTTCAGACGCTTAATGGTTCTTTGTGCAATCTTAGTACAATACGTATATTTTATTTTTATGACTTTAGTTTCACGACTTTTCGTAAGCAACGAATAAGAATGTTGCTGCATATTAAAATTGAAAGCACTGGTAAAAACATATCATATACATTTCATTCCTACGCTCGTTAACAGTTTAAAAAATTCCTGCAAATAGTTTTATCAACCGGAAATTTTTATCAAATATATTTTTTATTTAATTTCACCAAAATAAGTATAATTTATCAGCCACCTATATCGAGTAGAGTATACTCTAATTAGCAATTAGAGCCAAAAAATATTGCTAGAAATATTCTTTATTTTTTTAACAAATTCTTGTTTCGGTAAAAATTTATCTTATCGCTTTTGTAGATTTAAGTATAAGGGTCGTTTATATAGTTATTTGAAAGCTGATCAAAATGCAATTATTATACGAATATAAGCAAATGTTATACAAATTCTTGAATCAATATCTCAACTTGATGAAAAGAATTTCTTAATTCGGTTTTAAAAATTCTTAAACTATATCAACAAATGTTTTTTATTAGAAATCATTAAGAACAATAAACAAGCACTTGAATAAATTATTAAATATCAAATGTATCATTTTTTTAGGAAGGAAAGGAAAAATGACGCTGTTGATCTCCGCGAACCAAGTTTATTTTGATTGCCGACATTTCGGACGTTTTTAAAAGATACGTCCCTTTTCAAGGCTAAACATAATATGATAATTTCTTGTCATATATACTTATACACACATGTACCTTGTATTATGTTTAGCCTTCAAAAGGGACGTATCTTAAAACGTCCGAAACGTCGGCATTCAAAATAAACTTGATTCGCGGAGATCAACAGCGTTATTTTTTCTTTCCTTTCTAAACTACACGAAGCGAACAATAAATTCAACCAACATCATATCATTTTTTTAAGTTATATTTTATTGTTTTATTTTTCACTGTCACTATTATCGACTTCAGCAATGTTTTTCACTTTTTTAAAAGATATTTGTAGTTTTTTTTTATTTATTTTGTTCAAAGTTATTTTATCACGATGACTTGAATGTATAATTATTTTTATTATACAATATAAAGGGAACGTGTTTTCTTACACGATGTGCAGCTATATCACACTTTTTGTAACATCATTAAGTCATAAAATTACCCATGGACGATCTATGTAGTTTTTTTTAATAATGTTTATGCACATGGTCAGTGGTAGTCTTTCAATGATATATTAACTGTACTAGAAAAAGTACCTACCAGAGGGATTTACAAAAGTATTACATAATTATTTCTATCTGTACATAATTTATTTAATTTTAAATAATTATTTTGTTATGGATTTGAAAGATTTCAGTTTAAGCATTTATTATTTATGTTAAAGAGTCACTTTATTTTAAAGAAATACCATATTCACACTCTAGTTAAGTGAGTCCCGCTCGTTCGTCTTTTCAGTTTCGTGTCTTGTTTAGGACTGACTAAACATCTCATTTTTGCACGGCAGGATACTTGGTAAGAATGGAGGGGAGCTCGTAGCGGAGAAGAAAAAGAAAGTGCGTTAGACGACGTTATATGCGGGTATAGAAAAATCAGGGACATTACGCGTACAAGTTAGGTCATTAACTCTGGATAAAAACAAGGCAAAAAAGTAAATATACTCAAATTTATATGATTTCAGCAAATTTATTATTATTATTGCTTCATTTTAGTTACGTATAAGTAATTTTATGATTTAAATATATCATTCAAGTTCAACATGAGATAGAAAAGCTAGGTGGAATAAATCCTTGCTTAAGAGACTTTTAATAATATATTATCTTAATGTTAATCCTAACCTACTGAGATAAATTTAATTATTGAATTTTATTTGGACATAAACGTTTTATTGGAAGTATTCAAAAAACTAACGATTCTTTGTTTCTTAGAGATATAAAATAAAAGTGATAAAGTATTATATTAATAGATTTATTTATTGACAAGTTATTTAAAAAATGTTGTTTGCTAAGTTAAAAATTACGAGAAATTATAATTTTTACCAATATTGGTAAAAATTTAAGATCTCTTTAAGAAGATTCCTTTTTCTAATGAAAATGAATTTTTTTTATATAAACACTAATATTATTTTAAATTTGCTACTAGATACTATAAATTAGTAAAATATTTTTCAGTGTATAAGGGATCTCTACATGTAGGACAAATGTTATCATTGGGTAAATTTTTAAATTAGAAAAAATTATTGTGTTATTGCAAAAAACTAAAAGAGAATTTTTTAAACTTATCATTTATGAGAAAAAGTAAAAGTTTCTTTACAAAAAAATTTGATGTAATAACTTATAGGTAATATAATATTATATAATATGTTTTCATAATTCAAAGTAGAAATTAAGATTTTTTTATTGCTAATTTACTGTTAATGAAAAGAACTTTATTTTATCGGAAATAAAGTTCTTTTCATTAACAGTAAATTATAAAAAATTATGAAAAATTTCTTTTTACAATATTATTCTTATAATATTGTAAAAAGAAATTTTTTTAATGGAAAAGGGCTTAAATTTTAAAGGGTTAAAATAATGTTTGAAAGATAGTAAAATTTGTTGTATTACCAGAGATTTAACAACAGGCTACTGTGCGCCTGCCGAATTTCCGTCGGTCCACATCGACGCTGTCAGCTCGAATCACCTCCTTTGACGTCTCAAATGCTTTTGAAAGCGAAATCGCTGAATTCTTTGGGATTATCCACAAGTTATTTAACGGAAAAAATTCTTTAATCGGGATTTACATCGTGTTCAAGGTCTCATAAATTATTTGCATATCAAATGTTTTATTCAATAAATTTGAACAATGCTGTCACATATTTTTTGGGATGGTAAACTTATGAATATTTTATTACTTATAGTGTTCTTCTAAATCACAGTTTAACATTTTATCTAATCTATCACTTCAGAAATATGGAAATTGTTTGACATATAAAGCAAAATGTGTAAACATAGAATAAATAAAATTTTGCCTGAAAAATGGAAATTAGTTGAAATAGTCAAATCACTTTTCACTCAATTTTTTGTTCACTTTTTAACAACTTCGGGCAACCACTGGTTAGATACTTCCGAACTGACCAAAGGTTTCTCATTTATTGACTGTTTTCCTAAACTTGAACGAATTGGTATTACAGTACAACCGGTTTTAAAGAAGATGCGTAACGGTTGCTCTCGAACTTAAACATTGAAAAATTTGATAAATCACGATTTCTGCGCCTGCGTTCAGAACAACAAACAGTTGCAGAAGTTTTTCTCCATGACTGTTTGTTATGTAAAAAAATATTTCCGACTGGACAGAGCAAAGTGGAAATTGACACGGCTACTGGCTGATTTGAGAATTTAATCGCATTACATTTAAATTGTTCATACTGTTCACGTAAGCTAATTACGTTTTTTAATACGTAAGAATAATATCTATTTTGAACCCGTGGTCTTTATTGTTATAAAAGAATTGTCACGGATATTTGCGTGTAACGAATAAATATGATTCTGTCTAAAACCAATAAATTAAAGAAACATTATGTCATAATTCAAAATTATCAAATTGTAAGGTGACTTGTTAAATTATTCATAATTTAAAAATTATATTTTAAGTGTATAAATTAAAAAAAAACATATGTTTAATATTAGATAGTGTTAAATATGAAAGGCAACTGATTAAATAATTGGCGATTCAAAATTATCAATTATCTAGATTATATAAAAAGATTATAATTAATATTTTAATATTTAAAAAATTTGACAAAATCACGTTTCTTGAATGATATACTGCCAATCTTAAATTATAATGAATTCTTAGACTCATATTTGCGCTAAATATGTTTGTCTTTTTATATAAAGCATTTGCTTTATCATGTATCTATCTATCTACCTATCTATGAGGGAGAATTTATTTTATGTAATTTTCTCCATTTAGTTCATAATTAAAATTTTAAACTACCCTTTAAAAAAAATTTTTTTTTTCATTTGAGTTATAAATATAATTATTTTTACAAGTATTTCAGTGTTATGACGTTTTTCTCATATCATCACGGAAATTCATATGTAAAAACCCTGAAGCACATTTTTGTAAAGTTTCCCACGCAGTCAATGATATTATTAATTTAATCTGTGAACTTTTTGATAAGTTTTTCGGGCACTTTTAGAATATATATAAAAATCTTTAATTACATTTATTTCACTCATGCAAATGACGAGAACCAAGAATTAGACTTTTTGGCTTACTCAAAAATTGTTTTCACCACGATGACCACTAATCAATAACGATAATTCCAACCTTTATTTTCTCATTGTTTTTTAACCAAACTAAAAATAGGATATTGTTATAATATATTTTTAGGTCTACGTCTAAGATGAAAAAATTAAGTTACCTTTATAGGTAACATATCGCATTTAAAATTTAGAAGAAATTCAAAACAGTCGAATGTTTGTTTTTGTCTTCCAAAAAAAAGTGTCTTCCAAAAAAAAAATCCAAAAAAAGTGTAAATGTTAAGTAATTTACTTGTTTAAAATTATGGATTATTCGATTGGTATGTAGATCTATTAGCATCAAACATTGTTTCTACGTGACATGATCGTACATTGTATTTTATCGCCGATTATATCAAGAAAGTAGTTAGATAAATATTTATAGTTTTTGTGAGGTTAATATTTTTCATTTTCTAGTTTTTCCTTTAAGCTGATTTTCAATAAATATTGTTTTAATATATATATATATTTTTATAAACATTAAAATATGCATAAAAAATTAAATTATTAAAAAATAAAAATATAAACCTGAGTGAATAGGTCTGATAAAAATAATAGACAACATGTGCAATTACACATATATAAACCGATACGGGTATGAGGTATTATCCCATTGGGAAATCCAAATAAAACTAAGTGTCATATTGAGTCTTTTTATACTAATCACTTTTTGAAGTTGACATTTTATATAATTACATTCCATAATGTGCGCAAATGATCGAAGGAATGTAAAACTTATAATTCTTATGTAAACAATATTTTTTCGTCAGTAGTCTTTCTTCTCAAGTTTATAATGATATATACTAATTTCCAACTCAGTTCCGATGTTTTCAGTTTTAACTGAAATCACTAATATCCTCTCCCATAGAACGTATATAATGTAATTGATCTTTTAAAACTCTGATAATGATGACAATAAATAAAAATCACTCAAAGTGAAAAAGTCTCTCTAAACAAATACGAAACGGTATATCGTTAAATATATCTCGTCGGAATTGACGTCGTCGTTGAACTGTTTAGACTGGACGTGTTCGATATCATCGCTGGCGTGACTCGCAGGTTGATCTCCTTGAAATGTATCAGTTTGGTCTTTCCATACTTCTTCCAGATCTCGTAGCCTTTTTTGTCGAAGCCGGGTATAGCGGCTCAAAAGCGCCGGTCGCCACCTCGTCGGCGTAGACTTACTGCACGCGCTGCACGTGAGCGTGACGTTTCGACCTGTCGCATATGCAGCTCGCCGTCCTTCAACACTTCCTTCTTGCGCCGGGTAGCTTTACTTTCCCTTGCAACAGAAAGACGAAGAGTCGGGTCTGATTTATGCCAACGGGTAAATAACGTCACTCACAATAATGCATAGAGCTTTGTGTAGTAATTGAAGATGCCTTTTTATTAGTCAGTATGTAAGGTGATGCAAATGTATGGGTTTGAGTCAGGCGATAAGATGCTAATTTTTATAATTAATTTTTGATATATTTAAAAACGTTCCGGTTCGTATAATTGTTACTGAATGCTCATAGCTCTAGAGCTTGGCTGATGCAATTTTCATTCAAATCGACGAGTTTTATCTCATCTGCATGGCAAACAGTGAAACAACTGAGGCATACAGGTAACTCCAGGAATGGGCATTGAAGGATGCGCAACGCTAATCAACTGATTGTAAAATGGTAAGATGTATAGCTATCGTCGACAATGATACCGCTGTTTTTATCCAGGAATGGGAAAGCAACGATATAGCCGATGCAATAGAAGATTGGGTCAGTCCAATTACGGTCGTTACATTCGTGAGGGTGAAAGTACTGCTACTCGCCGAGATGGCGCCTATTACTTAGATTAGATTAGACGCTAATTTACTATAAAGGATATGATATTTTTATTTTTAATAACATATTAATAATTCCTTATTATTTTACAGCTAATTTGTTTCTTTTAAATTAGCTATTCTCGTATTAAATATTATATAAATATTTTACTTCTATTTAGATTCTTTTAAAACAGAAAACTCGTCGTTATCCTGTCGAATTTTTTATTGTTTTGACAAAATCAATATAGTATAGAAAAGTCCGACTAAAATATAAAAATATGTATTAATGCAAACATAATTTAATAGCACGTATTTCTTAATAAAAAATTTTTGTAATTTTATTTAAAAAACTTAATGTGATAAAATTAAATCTCACAAGAACATACAAATGATTACAGTGTATCTTAAGTAGATTACATAATTTATCGGGAATCATACAAACCTTACTTTTCTTTATTATGACTTTCAGTTAGATAAACATGCTAAGCAAATTTACTTCATTTAATACTGATATCAGTCCAAAAAAAAGCATTAAATATTGCGACACTTTTATTTGCAAATTGTCTGCACTTTTGTATGTGTGGTTGCTCACTTTACCATAAAAGAATCGATTTATTAAAAGAATCTTGTCTGCACACGCAACAGGTTAGTTTTTAATGAATTTGCAAATTCTTTAAAATACTCCTCGTGCGACTTTTCACCCTCGCTTCGCTCGGGCGAAAAACGTCTCACGAGGCAAATAACCACCTTCCACACCCGTATCGAAATGTACTAATTTATTAAAATATTATACACAGATTTCGTTGTACGTTTTGGTAATTATTCCGTACAATAATTAATTTTTATTGGTATATACGACCTATCTCAATAGGCACCTATTTTCATAACCTCTGATACTCTAAATTTCAGCTATTTATAAGAAATTATATACTAAGTATGTTTTTAGTTAAACTAAATTAAACTTTAAGACCTTGTTTTTTAATTAGTGTTTTGGAAAAAAATTGATAACAACCCACATTGAGTGAATTGACATCGATCCATTCTGAATTTTTTCCACCGTTAGAATTTTGTTATCTCTGGGAAAAGTTTTTGTTTAGCTTAATTGGTTTATTAGAATCTGCGATATTTGAAGTTAAGCATTCTGAATTTTTTCCATCGTTAGAATTTTGCTATCTCTGGGAAAAGTCTTTGTTTAGCTTAATTGGTTTATTAGAATCTGCGATATTTCAAGTTAAGCGTTTTTAAGTCGTTTTTATATTGTTTACGTTTGAAAAACGATCAAATGTCTTTGTACCTATAGAAGTATATTTTTTCTAGCTGTGATCAAGATTTATAATAAAATGTTTTAGTTTATTTAATAAATAATTTAATTTATTCAATATTTTAGTTTATTGTATAATTAATTACTTATTTTACTTATGATAATGATTATATATTATCATATTCGATCCTATAAGATAACATGCTATTTAATATTCATTATAATAAAATGTAAAGATTGAATAGTTTTCTATCGTTATTGAAAAGTTGAAGCAGAGTGCTCGTTTCTTTGAATTAATCATCGTTGTTTGTTTTGCCACAAATTGCCTGAATATTGAAATGAAATTTCCATTACATTTGATAAGTTAATATTAGTCTAGGCAAATTAACAGATCTTTTAAAATCTTTAGATACTTAAATTCATCATCCAATCGATGGTTATTATCAAAATCACGTCTTTGCACGCGTGATAGAGATAATTAAAAACTAGTCACAATACGGAAATTTGAAATATTGAACTTGTCGTGTCGTTTCAAGACAGAAATGTCTTTTTATTAAAAAGCTGTATCTAGTTATATATCTCCAAAAAATATTGAAAATAGTGATTTTATTCATTTTAATTTTTTATATGTTGTAAATATTTGAAAATTTTATTTATCAACCATTTCAGTAGTAAATTTAATAGTTATAGCTTCATGAAATCCCAAATACCGCCGTTAGACATTAAAATCAAAAACTTAACAAATTTTATATATAAACAATATTACAGTAATGTGACCGGAATATATTACATATAATTATAGTTTAATGTGTCGATATTATTGTATATCGCATACAGACTATTTTTTTATTTTTCTCGATTTTTACTCACTAAATTTAGAGTAAGTAATTTCTGTGCTTTACCAAGGCAAACACCAAAAGTTTTTTTTCTAAATGTTTTTAATTCTAAGTAATACATAAAGTAAAATCAAAGGCGAATGGTCTTGTCGATCCAGTCGCGTACATAGGCGATCTCAGTATACACTCCCGGATACTTCTCCATTGCACAACCCCAACCCCAAGAAATAATTCCAGCAAGGCGACCATCGATAACCAGCGGTCCACCAGAATCTCCCTGACAGGCGTCCTTATTGCCACCCTTACCTAGATATCCCGCACATATCTGACCGTCCGGTAAAAGATTAAAAAACACTTTTTTGCACTTGACTTTACCGACGATCGGTAAGCTAACATTTTGCAGCCGAATCTGTCTCCTGGGGTCCCAGCCGGTAACCGTGGCCATCGCTCCATCCGGAGCCTCTTCGTTGACTTGGAATAACTTAATCGGCCAGCGGCTTCTGTCAAAATGGAAGGGCTCTTTGATGCGTAAGATGCCGACATCGTAGATCGGTATCCCGTGTTTGATGTGGGTAAACTTCTCGTGCTGCATGACTTTATCGACATGATGCACGCTACCGACTAAGTCGTTGTATGTTGAGCCAGCGCGCACCGATAGGTGGCTTGCGTTCGTGCCGATACAGTGTGCGGCGGTGATGACGTGATAAGATGAAACAATGCTTCCGCTGCAGAAGTGACGGTTGGATACCTGAACAGATACGTGGTATGGATAAGTTTCAATCTTGGCGTTGTCTCCGCCAAGGATGCGTAATCGGGTAGAGCCAAAAGCTGCTGGATCGGCTGTTCAAATTGACGAAATAAGAATATTTTGTTATATATTGCACTTAATTAGTATAAAATGATTTTAACAATGATATGTATATATATATATATATATATATATATATATATATATGTATACACTTGTATATGTATATTACTTTTACTGTTCGACCTCTAGTTTTGTATGTTTTATTTAGTAGAGAAAGTTCAAGCAAGACGATAAAACCTAGAAAGGCATACATAAAAATCTACCAGTATATAAATGGAAATAACATATTTGATTTTATCGTTATTTTACCTCTAATTATTATAATATTTAAGAAAATTTCTGCATTTAGTCTTGCGAAGACTTCACATTATTTGTTTATTATTTAAATAAAAATAATAATTCCATAAAATAAAATAATAAAATCTAGTTATTCTGTAGATAACGTACCATTAACTATTGCTACTCCAAAAATAGTCAGCAAAAACAAAATCATCGTGATGTGATTAGTATTAAAATTACTTTGAGTAATAGTTTCAGTTTTTACGTATAATTTTAACAACTATTACAATTCAGTTCATTATTAATTTAAGTTTTACAATTATGTTCTCTGTTCATTTGCTTTATATATATCCATCAATTCAAAACTACTTTTCTTATCATAACGAGTTTTATTGTAGGTAGTTTATTATCATTATAATTTATTACTTTATTGTTACTCATTTTTTACATGATAATAATCGATATTATTAATAAATTAATTTCTAAAAGACTGAATTTTAACAAGATTGGGTATTTCGAATTGTAGATTTCAAACAAAAGAAAAAAAACAAACCAAATCTTTGTTAGTAATTCTACTGTTCATAAAAATGTCAAATATTAGTTTTGTAATTTTATGTAAAATAGTTGTAATTTATAAAAGAGTGATGTATATTGCTTTTATAATAGAAAAGAAAAAAATCTATTATTAGAATATTAGCATGACGACTAAATTTATTGAGTCGTCATGCTAATATTCAATAAAAAATAGAAATTCAGATATTTATATTTAACTATAAATATATCGCACACAAGAATGTTCTTATAAACGTAAATGTTTTTAATATTTGATTTTTTTTAAATTAAAAATTTTGTATTTGTATTGTATTTATTTTTAAGAAATAGTTATAGAAGTAGTTTTTTTATTATTTATCACGATAACTCAATTAAATAAGCAAGCATTCTGTTTACACGTAAAATTTGCAAACAAGTTCGCTTTTTCTACCTCTTGAATTGTTTCGAAATATTTGTATTTAAGTTTTTTATTTTTTATTTCCTTGTATTCAAAAATAGATCGATTTTTAATAACTTACTTCCACTTATTTCCACTTTTGATGAAGATTAATAATCAAGAATATATTTTATTATATATATTAATTATTCAAAACATGATATTTTAGAGTTAGAATTTCGTGTTTTCTTATGAGATTTAAGGTGAATTCCTAATTTAATTCTTGATTACTTATATTTTTATTTATTTCATATAATTAATTTTGTAACGCTGTTATTCATCTAATGCAAATTACGAAAATAACTGCATCTGGAAGACTATTGGTTTTTATATTGTTTATTTTATTAATGTAATTTACACTATTTTCTTCATAGCACTTCTTGATATTCAGTACAGAGTATATCTTAATAGAGTTTTTTTTTAGAGTATATCTTTATATATAATTAACAAGTAAACTATCTTAAATTTTAATAATAAAATTCTCAGATAGAAAGTGATAATAACTTTTTAACGTTTTGCTTAAAACGTGATCGTTAATGTCTCGTTTTTTACACTGACACATGCATTGTTGCAATGCGTTTACTATACTAAAGAATAAGATAATCCGAGTTTACCTCCAGTCTTCCTATACGTACGTTGTTAGTAGGTTTTGATGACCTCTAGTAGAACCGCTTTCCGGATATGCATTGTGTTGTAAAAGTGTAACTAACTTCTTTTTTGTTATAAATAGAAATTGCTTTAGGGTATATATAACATACATTTTTCTTTTACTTTTTTTAGAGAAAACCGAAAAGTAGAATTTAGATAAATCTTATTGAAAATAATATATTTTTAACAGAAATTTTTTTTTAATTGTGTCTCTAAACCTATAAAATTTCAAATAATTTATTCTTTATAATTATATCTAAAACTAGAAAATTATTTTCGAATTATTATTAAGATTTTTTATAGTATAATAAAATTAATTTTTCCCGGGATTAGCCTCCACAACACTAAATGACTATCAAGAAACCTATCTGTCGATTTTTGGAAACAGAATTGTTGCTCGAAAGAAAGTACGCTGTACAAAATTCCTAAAGGTTTGAATGTCTTAAATAATGCTGAAAAGGGAACATAAT
Organism: Eupelmus azureus; assembly: GCA_030522685.1. Lineage (NCBI taxonomy): Eukaryota > Metazoa > Arthropoda > Insecta > Hymenoptera > Eupelmidae > Eupelmus > Eupelmus azureus. The sequence continues at coordinate 6,274 of JAPYZA010006305.1, read as the reverse complement.
AAACGCTCTGAAATGTCGACGCCTGCTTAATCTTTAAATAAATAGTTCGTCATAATTAGAAAGAGTTTTTTGAAAACATACAAATAATAACTTCTTTCGTCAAATATAATCAAATTAATTTTGATTCAAGAAATTTAATTTGCACAATTTAATCAATTGATTTTAACATACTAAAATTTTATTTATTTTATTTTTATATTCTTGTAATATTTTTTATCCAACTTCGGAATTGAGTAATATCTGTATAGACTCCGGGTAAATCGCTGAAGCCGCAATCAAATCCAAAAGATACGATGCCAATCAAAATGAAGTCTTTATTAACCAATGGGCCTCCTGAGTCTCCCTGAAAGTAAAATAAATTGTGATGAATTGTGTGAAACATCTGTAAGAATTACGTTATATACTTGATACTTACTTGACACGCGTCTCTCAAATTATCTCCAGAGCCGTAGCAAATATCGTGATCGTGAACTGTGTACGAAATTCTGTATGCACTCTTGCAAATTTCTAGATCAACTCTGTTTACAGATGTCGATTTTAATATCGGAGAAAGTTTGTCTCGACCAACCTAAAATTTTTATCATTTTTAATTTAAGGTGATTATAGTTAAATGATGATTCAAGGCCAAGTGAAAGGGAGAGGTAGAAATCTACTCAGAATATTAAACGGGAACCCAAATTTTATACCGTAAACATTAATTTGATCAATTGGAAAACATTTTTTTTCTAAAGACGCCTGAACGTTTTACTATAGAAGCTAACGTTGTTCAATTTTCTGAAAACAACCACTGATTTTGTTAAACAAAATTATTGATGTTTAAATGTTGGTATAATGTTAGTAAGCTCGGATTTTGATATTGATATTTTTCTGTGCATAATTTTTTAAACAAAATCATTGGAATTTTTTGAAAGTCTGATGTTAGCTTATGGTAAAACGTTCAATATTTTGAAAATAATTTTTTTCAAACTGACCTAATTAATATTTACGATATAATTTTTGGGTACCGTAAAGATTGCTCAACCCTTTGGCATTTCCTTAAAACAAATTTTAACTATTTCCATTCTTCCTTTCAGTCACAAAATATTAAAAAAAATATGAGGCTATTTAAATGTCACTGACCTAATTGAAAATTAATGGTGCAACTAAATCTCATTTTATTGTTAATAAAAATAATCAATCGCTTAACTAATACAATAAAACGCGCTTATCATACATATATATCTTACGTGATGCCGATCGTGTCAATGAAATGTCACCTTGTCATAGCCCCAGCCGCTAACCAAGCCCCAGTCGACTTTTAGAGGCACTCCAGGCTCGGGCAACTTGACTGGTCTCACGGACTTCGAGAATTTGAAGCTAGGCTCAACCTGTACTGCGCATAGATCGTAGTCATCATCGTCGTCTCGATATTCTGGCAAACGCACTTTTTTCGTTACCTGGTGCACCGTGGCTGTTGTATCCCCGTCAAGCCATGAGCTGCCGCTGCGCATAGTCAGTATCTCCGTTGCTGTGGGGCTAAAGAAATAAGTATTATAGATATAGATATAACAATCAAGTACAAATAAAATACATTGGTCAATTATTAACGCCTATTGCATAGGTCGAAGACTTTCTTAATATTGCGATAAATAGTAGCGATACTTAAACATGAATTATTACACCTGGGCATGTTCTTGTCATTTTTTATATATTTGTAAACTTAAATTTATAAATAATTTATGAATGAATATACATGCAATTTAATAAATTATGTTTTTCTTGACACCATGATATTATAGTATTCTTTAATTTACAATTGTTAAAATCTTCAGACGGGAAGTTAAAAATCCTCCCTTCAAATACAATCCTGTAATAAATTGAATTTGAAATTAACATCTTGGTTCATCAAAGATCAATAATCACCAATACTTTCAAAAAATGTAACCACAAACGATAAAGTTACTCTTTCAATATTGATAAATTATGATTGTAATTTTTAAAGATTTTTATTATATTATTAAAGAAAACAACGAATTTATTGATAAAAAAAAGTTTTTATATTTACTCTATACAACAATGAGCTGCTGTTAAACTCCAATTTTGCCCAATAATTACTGCTCCACAAATGTGTTCGTCATTTAATCTCATTGATAACTAAAAAAAGATCTGCTATATTTAATAATTCTTACAATATATAAGTAAAAGTATATCTAAAGTTGATATTTTATATCTTTATAATCATTAGTTACTTCAAAATGATACCAAAAACTTTTGAAAAGAATAGTTTTACCATAAATTATTTGATTAAATTCTTGTTATATTTAATAAATAAATCCTTTTTCGTTAAAAAAAAGTAGTATTTTCAACTTCACTCACCATATAAGGAACCATTTCAATTTCCGTGTTATGGCCTCCTATAATGCGTTTAAAACGATTACAATGAACTCCATCTATTAAAAAAAAATTAAATACTTTCAAAGGCTAATACATTGAAAAATGTATTACGTTATATAATTCTATACTATAATAACTTACATAGACATTCAATGGTATTTTAAGTTTTTTCTTTTTCTTAAATAATGTAAACAAAAATATCAATATGATCAAAGTTTTTTTCTCCCACTTCTAGAATGAGTTATTATATTTATAATGCAGGTATAATAGAATTTATAATTTCAAAATTCTGAATCTTGTTTTATATATATTTAAGAATATTTGATTTGAATTTATAATTTCCCGTATTAGTACTTCGTTTCGTATAAGAACAATGTAACTCAATATGATTGAATTGCCAATTTAGAATTTTATTATAATTTTGATTTAAGAACCGAAATATTACACCTATTATAAAAATAGTAATGTTTAAAATAAAACTTTATAAGTTATGTATATTGATATTGATTTATTTGCTTCTAAATGTCCAGGTAGAAAATACAATAAAGTGAAATAAATTATACAATAAAGTATACTGTATAATTAGATAAATAACGGTGATTTCAAAACATTTAGACGTAAAAAGAGGCTCATATATTCTATATTACTGCAGGTATCTATCTAAATTGTAAAAGATTGATTAAGCTATACTTAAGATGTATTTTTTAAGTACACAATGTCACTTGTTTACTTATTTTATTTAGTTTAAAATAAGTCTAAAGAAGTTGTAGCAAACTTCTTTTTCGATCTTAATTTAACATATCTTAACACAATTATTATTTATTCCTATTTTAATTTCATCAACTTGTACAAAATTAACTCTATTTTATACAAAAGAAGGAAGACTCTTATGAATATATTGAATTTTTATTAAAAATTTAAAACCACTCTTGCTTCGAAAGTTCTTTTTGTAAGTATACTAATGGAAAATCCATTCCTAACTGCTTTTTAAGTTTTGGAGGGTCCTAACAATTTATTTTTATAAATTGACAACGATGTTATATATTTTGGTACTATCTTGATAACACTTATCTAAGTTTAATATCGTTATAATTAAAAATCCATTACTATCATCAGTTAAAAATATTATGATAGCTTCACTAACTATGAATTCACTGCTCCAAGCTTTATTAAAACTGCATTACATGAAAAAGCCATTATATTATAAACAATTCTAAATTAATTTGAGTACAATATGTAGTAAAAAGTTTGAATTTACTAGTTGGAGCAATAGAAAATTAGTATACTCTCAAAAAATGAGTATATCCGACTGTCCATATTTTTTGCTTCACAAACGTCTCTTATCATGGGCAGGTTTATGGCCGTATCAATCAAAATTACTAAACCAATGTATTTTGACTGTGTATGGAATAATAATTATAACTATTGCTATTCCTACCGTAAGTTTAATTTAATCACAATATTTTTATATACAAATTTATATAATGCTTTCATAAAAACTAGACTTTAGGGTTGACAACTGGTTTGGACAAAGATCTGATGATTTTTTTTGAGACCATTGTACTAATTATAATAACTTCCGGGGGTTTGGCGCAAATGTTAATATATTACTCACGTAGATATTTGGTAATTATTTAGATAAAAAAAAATTAAAACTTATAATAGCTTGTTATAAAATATCTCACTTATTGTGACATAGATCGGTCAACTGTATACAAAAATTGATGCAGATTGGCAGTCGACAACTGATGCAACGGAATTGAAAATATTGCAAAAGTTTTCGAAAGAAGGAAGAATATTAATATGGTTTTATATAGGTAAAAATAATATTCTAAATAGTTGTTGATTTCATAAAAAATTTAATTGATATAAGAGAATTTAATTATATCTAAATTAAGCTGTAGTTTAAATAAAGCCTTTTAAACTAAGAATTTTTTTTTTTATTTTTAGCAGGTAATTACTCTGTCTATTGTATATTTTTCATAGTTACCTACGCGCCAATAATGATGGACCGTAAGATTTTCTGCAACTATTCGAAAATATTTCCTTATTACTCATCAGAATGGATAATCGATCCTGGTACAGATTTTTCGCGCAACTTTCAAGTTATAGTGCATGGTAATATAGGATATCTTATCGCAGCTACCATCTATCCAATTACTCAGGCAATGTATATTTGCAGTGTGCAACATACGTGTGGAATGTTTGCCATTATTGCGTAAGTAATTTAAAAAATTCTAATTAATATCTATTTAGTGCAAAGATAGTTGATGCATTCGGTAAATGTACGTTCTTTAATTTATATACTTAATTATATATGATATGGCAATATCTTTCAAATTTATATTTGTCACATAACAAATGCAATGCTAATAGGACTCATATAAAAGGGTACGATTTTATTGAACCAAGTATTAAACCCGGGGTTTTTTAATTTCTGATGTCTATGCACATTTTTATTTAAATTATGCTCATATTGTTAATATGATGACGCGTATAATTAGAATCTATACTAAATTTAGCCGTGACAATTATAATATAAAAATTAATAAAATAATTTAATAATCTTATGATATCTTTAGTTATAAAATGCGAAAAGTGATGGAGTTCAACGAAGTCAATAAATTTAGAAAGAAGGAAACCAGTGATTATATTAACTCTGAAGTATTTACCATAATCAAAATACACCAAAATACTATGAGGTTTATTTTCTAAGAAATAAATTTATAATCTGCTTTAAGTAAGTCTTTTAAATATTACATAATGAATTTTTATTTTAGCAAAATTCACTTAATTAAAGTTCTATTCAAAGAAGTTTTTATTATAACGCAAGTTCTTCTTGCGTTTTGTCTTGCTATGATATTATCTGATGTAAGTATGAATTTTGAATGAAAGTAATATTTTAGACACATTGTACATATTTTCTTATTGAATCCTTTTCAGTTTAAATGTAATATCAGCAATCCACTCTCAGTATTAAGGGGGTTAATCGCAACTACGTCTTTGGGTGTACACGGGCTTTACATAAATTATGGAGGAGAACAAATAAAACATTATTCTAGCGAAATTCATTCAACTATGTAAGAAGTAAATTTATTTATTCTATGAAAGAATTAAATATTAACTTTATATCAGTTATTATATATCAGATACAAAATTTTTAGATACTTTACTTGTTGGTATTCGTCTTCTCTCAAAGTCCAAAAAATGTTGTTTACAATTATGCAAAGATGTACAAAACCTGATTATTTGCAAGTTGGAGTTTTTATTTTATCCATGGAAAATTTTGCAATGGTAATATACATTTTCACCTCTATTTTTTTTATTATTTTTAAGAACTTGGAAGTTCTGTTATTTATTTAAAATTTATAGAAAGTTATTTAAAATCAACTGTTAATATACAGAATATTATTTAACTACCGCCACGACCATATAGGAAACCGGCCCCCAAAGGTCAACGTATAAAACCTATACCATCGTGTAGAGCACGAAAAAATATGAATTTAAAAAAAAAATTTGACTTTTAAATGAAGGAAAATAGAGAAATGACTACATAAAGTTTTCACCCCCTTTATCACTATAAATCATAAACATTTGAAATTTCATAAACTTTGCACAAATTTTTTGGCGCGTTCAACGGTTCAGATGAAAGGTTGTTCAAGTAGCTTCAAAATGCAACCCTTTTGAATTCAGGGCCGCAACCTCATGAGGGTGAAATATCGCATACTTCGATTAACGCCCTTCATCCCACTGCCGTTTTTTATTTTTTTGACCATGTTTGTACAATTTTTTTTGCAAATGCTTATGATTTATAGTGATAAAGGGGGTGAAAACTTTATGTAGTCATTTCTCTATTTTCCCTCCACTTAAAAGAGTCAAATTTTTTTTTAAAATTCATATT
>JAPYZA010006304.1:0-11206 GCA_030522685.1 Eupelmus azureus | reverse complement strand
TCTATAATATATAAATATAATATTAATACTGGTATCAAACGATGAACTAAAACTAAATCCTAAAAATAAAAATAAATTCTTTAAAGAATTTCGTGTTAAAATAAAAATTATTGCACATTATTATGACAACACTGCTTTAATGCTACTTTTATTATGCCAAATTTCAATACAAATCGATGCATTTGGATATTAGAGTTATTTATTATTATTTAGTATTAAAGAATCAATTTTCAAAATTATTTCCCAATCATCTGTTTAAAACTTCGAGAAACTAGCTCGTTGAAAGTCTACTATAAGGTAGAGGAAGTTATAAGCTTAAATGAAGCCAATATAGAATTAGTCGAATAAAAATCCCGCAATTTCGATAATGTTTCTTAATGTTTAATTAATTATTAATAGCCCAAATTACTGTAAAGCGTAAAACATTTTCAAGAGTAAAAACATCAGAGTCTGCCGAAAAAAGTAGCTGTGTATATCCGCGTACACGTCATTGTGTACACAATGACATTACAAAGGAGAAAAGTAGCTCGAGGCCCGATCGAACGGATGGAATCCGAGCAGCTGGCAGTAGCTACAGTCAGGGCTCCGGCTATTAGTCAGCCTCTTCCAAAATCAATGATAACGAGGCTCATCCCTCGTTTCGTCGTTGCTGCACACACGTCACAGCCCCCTGGCTCTACACCGCGCGCTGACAATACCACCACAGTAAGAGCACAAGAAAAATTTTCGCCTCCCCCGTCCCTAACTCTACTCCCCTTTAGCGCGTTCCTAGGGGATGACGATGATTTTCTCTCTCTTCTGCCGCTTGCGCCTCCTTTCATTGTGCGCGCAAAAATAGAACATAGAGCGCGCGTGTGCGTCGGGCGCGCTGCCCCCCCCCCCCTCTTTTTCTTTGATTCGCGCTCTAGCATCGCGAGAGAGCGAGGACACACACGCGTTATTCAGAGAGAAAGAGAGTGAGCGGGGCATAGCGGGGAAATACGCGAGGGTGCCCAAGGAGGAGCGCTTGAAAAACGATCCCTGCGCGCACTTGACAGTTGACAAGCAGCAGCAGCGCGCTCTGTCTCTCTGTTGTCAAGCGCGGCCAACTTCAGAGGGAGCAGCGACCTGCTACTATTCTACAACGCGCTCTCTCTTTTTCTTCCTGCTTATTTTTGCGATCTTCTAGCTCTCTCTCTCTCTCTCTCTTGGACTCTCTTTCGCTTCAATGGCACCGTCCTCGCACATTTTCTGCGTGTGTGTGCTGGTGTTGCCGCCGCTGGCAAGGTTATCGTTCGTCACTTGACGCGCTGTGCTCTGCTCTGATGCTCGGCTGCTGACGGATCGTTTTGCGAGCCGAGACTCCAAAAAGTGACCGATCCTCCGAGCTGCTGTAAACTTGGGGAGAAGTTGTTATGAATGATTCGATTTTGGTTGGATTAGAGTTTTACTAGGCTGATACCGATTCTTTGCTGACTGCGTAAATCCATTTGTCATGTTTTTGAATTGACATTTTATGTTTGATGATTAGAGGAAACAAATTAATTTCTAACTAGATAATTCTTTTAGGCACTATAATCATAAAAATGATCGTATATATCTTCTTGCAAACTAGAAAAATATTCTTTTTAAGCTTGGGTACAGGATCAGGATTCGATATACTCTTATATAGAGTTTTCATTATTCATTTTACGTAAACAATAACAAAAATATATTCAAAATAAATTCGTATTACAAAACGAATAATTTAAAATTTAAATCGTTTTTCCGGGTTGGCGAGAAGGTAGGTAAGTAAATGTTATCGTTTGAGCCGTAATTTTGCACATGAATTCATGGTCAAATATAAATTCGTCCATTATGTAATCAAAGGACGTCACTTTTTTAGTGCATTTTTCTATAACTTTTGTCCTAGCGTATAAGTAAATTGTAACAATATTTCTGTGAATTCTCGCAATTATCAAATAAGCCAGTTTTATAGAAAGACAAGTTTACAATTGTTTTTGGTGGGCTAAAGGATCCATTTTCGTATACAAAATTTTTATTGATGTGTAATTATTTACCGACGCTATGTTAAGAAGTGGACTTTTATACAAACACTTATGCTAAACGCTAAACTTTTTTTATTTGTTTATATTTTTAATTATTTTTATTTTTCTAGATTTAACTTGTTTTCTATTTGATTACACATATCCATTATCACATATATCAATTTTCATTTGTAAAATGTGAAAAAAAATTCTTCAACTTCGCTGTTTCCGCAGGCCCGTGTAAACTTACTATACCATTTAAGAGCTGCTCCAACTTGTTCCAACTTCTGAAGCTTTTCGAAAGACTCAAACGTTTCACTAGTTTTCACTAGTTTTTTTTTTATATTCTCTTAATTTAAACTGTCTTAATGTACGATTGATTATATTAACCATATGGTTCCTCTTTCTTTTTTAAAACTTAATTTATTACATTATACCTAATTTATTTTTCTTATAAGTTAGACTTAAGAAACTAATTTGTCTTTGACACAGATCAACTAATTTCGGGCAAAGAGATTCTAAAAAATAGTTACAGCAATTAGGTATACCTAACCCTTAATCTGTGCTCTCATCGTAATTTAAGGCTCAAATGATAGATATCAAACCCATATGTCTAGACAAAAAAAAAGTTCACGATCAAAATTGTGAAAGGTGACAAAAAAAATCAAATAAGTATATAGAGTAGGTTTTTATTACTTAATTGCATTTTTTAGCGTTTAGAGTCTTTATTTTGCCGAGTTAGAATATCTTCTTCATTCGGCATATTTTTCGAGAAAAAATTGTCGTCTTACTTAATTTTAAAGTTTTAAGTAAGAACAATTTTGTACGTTACAATTCATAAATAATAATTATAATTTATACAAAAATTAAAAGTACTACTTATCACTTTGAAATCTGATAAACGCTAATCAGTCTCGTCGTATCCCGCGGTTATACGCAACAAAATTTCGAAATGTACTAATTTTATTATTCGTAAGAAAATATTGAGATGTGAATTACCTATAGATAGATAAAAAAAACGCAAGTAACGCTTTTGAATTAACGGATGTAATAATTTAAAAGTATAAAAAAAAGAGAATTAAATAAAAATTTAATAAGGTAAAAAATTAAGAGTAAAATCAAACGTTCTCATCTAATCCTCAGGCCATACTTATTTTAAGCAGATCATCAAACGAGCCTCAGAAAACGGAAAAACTTGGAAATTCAAAAACTGCAGCTCGTCCTAAATCTCTAACCGTACAAAAAACTTTCTCTTCAAGACAAAAATCTAGTAGCATTCCTCGCGACGTTAATTCATATTCGAAATAGTTAGCCTACACACAGTAGGTTAACGCATAAGTAGGTACAGCCGCCGCGGCGCGGCTACAAGCAGAGAAGCTGAGCAGTCGAGCTGCCGCTGGCGAAGAGGAGAGGAGAGAGCGGAGCGATTGAGCGAAAAGCGTCGAGACCGTCACGCAGCATCACGATACCGTCCTCATAGACGTTTGAACAAAGAACAATCAATGTTTACGCGTGCGCGCCGCGCGGCTCTGCGTGTATGCTCTCCCAGCTCTACCCACGTCTCTCGCGCACACTGATAATCGCGCGCATACATATACAAATTGCACACGCTCATCCAGTCTCAGCCAGTAGTCTGTGTGTATCAGCCGAAACAGCAGCAGCAGTAACTACGTGAGAGAGGAGAGCGAACGTCCTATGTGCGTTATTTTTTTGCCCTCTCTCTCTCTCGCTCTCGTTCTATCTCTCCTGGCTCTCTGAGCGCGGCTGCAGTGCGTGACTGAGCGTGTGTGGTGAACTAGTGTATTCTGGCCAGCCGCTGCACTGATATACCAGAAAACTCGCGCGAGTGCTCTGTTCTCTCTCTCCGAGAGCGGCCTGAGCGCGTATATACTCTCTCGAGGCCGCGCTCTCTCTCTCTCCCTCTCTCTCTCGCTCGCGCGCGCCTTCGGCCAGCAGCGAGAGACAGAGACGGCCGACAACAACACGTTAACGCACACACAAAGTAGCAGATATATACCTAGCCAAGCATACAGCAGGAAAATTGAGCAGCAACAGCAGCAGCAGCGGAAAAAAAAGCGCGAGTGCGCAGGAGGTGCGTGCACTCTCTCTCTCTCTCCCTGCGCTGCTGCTCTCTGTGCCCCTGCCAGAGACTGAGAGAGAGAGAGAGATAGAACGGAAGATATATATTATGGCAACATAACAGATATCGGAGCTTCGCGAGAGAAAGACGACGACGACGACGACGTGAGGATATACTTGTAGAGAGGCAAGGGCCAACGACGCACGCACAGAGCAAAAGAGGGAGAGACACTGGGAGAGCTTCTCGGCTGCTGCACTGCACGCGCACTGGCAAAAATCAGCCCGCTCTAGATGGTCGAGCATAAAGGGCTGGAGTCTTTCGGTATCCGACGCAAGGGCAAGACCAGAGGAGGCGGCGGCGGTAGCTCGGCGGCGCGGCGCGGCCAGATACTCACCGCCAAACCGAGCGACAACACCGAGAACAACGGACCAGTAGTTCCGTGCTCTCAGCAGCAGCAGCAGCGGCCTCGTCGTCATCAGCAGCAAAGATCATTGCCGCCACGGCTTTTACCGAGATGGTTGGACTGGCGGGCGGGGGTGCTCACCTATACCCCTCGCCCCCGATGCAGCCGCCTAACCCGGAGCGTGAGTATACAGATTTCATCTCCTTCTTCTGCTCTTCTGCTTTTGTCTTCCTTTGAGAAATCATGAACCTTTCTTTGCATCTACAGCTGTCACTGCAAGCACTGCTCATGGCTCCGATGACTCTTGTCGAGAGTGCATCTGGAGCTTTCACTCAACACTTAACAAAAGTTTATTTTGCTCTCGCTGCGTTTAATAATTTATATCTCTGACTTTAGTGCCAATTACTACGCTTACAATTTCTGCGCAACAATGAAAATTGATATTTTCAATCAATATTTTGGTTTATTTACATGCTGAGTTTTTTAGCCAATAGTGTTGTTAATAACAGGTTTTTATTAATTTTCAAAAAAAATTTGGTCTTTAAGATCTTGACTGCATTTAATTTTGAGAATGACAGTCTGTGCCTCTCTAAATTTAGGATTTAGTTTTTTTTATAACTATATTATCATGATGTGAATTTTGTATATTAGATTAAAATTAAAATTTCTTTATATTTTTTATTATTACTTCAATAATTATAAAAATTACAAATCATTTCCTACAATAATAGTATTTAAGCAAAAATAAACAGTATGTTTTATATCAGAGTCATAAGTTATTTTCATAGTTTAAATCAAAACAATGTCAGTGTATTCGTTAAGAGTATTCTTACACACATATATATTTAGCTACTAATAACATTTGAAATATTAATGTAATATATTCATTTTGCAGTGAGGGAGATGACAGGGATGACTCCCAATGCTCCAACAAGTGCGGATGCTTGTTTGAGCATAGTGCACTCTCTCATGTGCCATCGGCAAGGTGGAGAGAGTGAAGGCTTTAGTAAGCGAGCCATTGAATCTCTAGTAAAAAAACTAAAGGTAAATATATATTTTAATTATTTTGTATATGAAATAATTTACCAAAATATTTCTAAATTTTTTTACTTTGACTTAAGAGAGTTATTTGATCAAAACAAAAACAAATTAGCATTACTTTATACTAAAATAAATGTACTTTTAAATTTTTGGAGAATGTAACAAAGAAAATTTTATTTTTAATATTTGATTTTTAAACTTGGAATAATAAAATTGATACGTTACGGTTTCTTTATTATTACTATTATGATCAACTTATTTCATTTACTTTATAGGAAAAAAGAGATGAACTGGACAGCTTGATCACAGCTATTACTACAAATGGCGCACACCCAAGTAAATGCGTAACGATACAAAGGACATTGGATGGCAGGCTGCAGGTCGCTGGTCGCAAGGGCTTTCCACATGTCATTTACGCAAGAATTTGGAGGTGGCCTGATCTTCACAAAAATGAACTGAAGCACGTCAAGTATTGCCAGTTCGCCTTCGATCTCAAATGCGATTCCGTCTGTGTCAACCCTTATCACTATGAAAGAGTAGTCTCTCCTGGGATAGGTAGAGTATTGTTGTTTGAAGTTTCGCTTTTTTTTAATAAAAATTTTCAATATTCGCTTTGGTCAATAAAATTGGTACTTGTAGATTCGCTGGAGCTTTGCTTGTATTGTTTGACCGTTTCATGTGTGAAGCTTTGCTTTCTATTGTTTTCAATGTATTTTTATAAGTACACTTCAAGGAATTTTTTTTAATTTTTGTAATTTGAGAAACTTTATACCATCAAAAATTTGACTAAAAAGAATTTTAATTTTCATGTAAAGTAAGTTTCAACAATAGAACTTATAGACATTTTTAAATATCTTGGGCATAAAATGGTTAAATATAAATCTGCTTATTTTGCTCTAAGCGATGATTTGCTAAAAAAATTATTTAGTCAAGGTTGTTGAGTATACAAATAATTTTTCATATCTTACATAAAAAGAGTTATAAAACACATTAAAGAATGAAACTATGTTTTAAAATATGAACTAATATTTTTTACGCGAAAAAGTTTACATTCATTAAAATCTATAAATTTACATCACTTTTTAATCCTTATCTTATAGTTTATGCTCCAAAAATTTTGAATTATAACTTTTCTACAGCAGGAAACAAAACCAACAAAATCTACTAATTATCTTGAGTATATATTAACAATTTTATCTAATCTTTCAAGTCAATATTCATCAATTAAAGATATATAGTCAAATCATTATAAAAACATATGGCATAGAAGTAATACCTTTGAGTGTAGATTTAGACATTAGTAATATTTTAAATGCAATTTCTTTGAAACTAATATTTAAAATCTCGCAAAGAAAGCAGCAACCTTGAAACTATGCTAAATATTTAATCCAGTTTTAAACGTTTTTCTTACGTATATACGTGATTTTTACTGCAACTTTTACTTTTTAATAAAAGTGTATAATTGCATCATTAAAATAACTGATTTATGATTGTTCATTTGCTATAAGATAGACACAAACTTTAAAGCTGGATTTGTATGGAGATATGTAAGTTCTACATTAGTATTTCTATGTTGTAAAAAAATAAAAAAATAATTTTAATAAGTTCAAATATAGTTTTCATATTAAATAAATTATTGCAATAGTTTTAATATTTTGTATAGAGATGATAATGTTATAAAAATAACTCATTAAACAGAACATACATATCCCATTAAAAAGGATACTAGTTACTCAAAGATAAGTGAAAGAATTGTATTACTTTTACATTACTACATCCATAAGTATTACATGAAATTTTTTGTGATCATTGGAGTTTTTTTTTAAACAATATAAAATAAAAATATTTATTCTTATAATATGAATATTAATACTTAAAAGTCTTTGAGTTTACTAGTATTCACTAAAGGTAAGATTCTGGAATTTTTCATCATTTAAATCTACAGATATCTTCAATTATAAATAAATAAATACTTTAAAAGAATAAGATCCATTCTCATACAATTTTATTTTAAAAAATGAAGCTTTTTTTTAAATATGTATAATGTCAAAGATCTATTTTTATTAATTTAAATAAATAATGAAAAAAAAATTTTTTAAATATACTAAAATAATTTTCTTCATTGGAAAAAGTCATTTGATAAATTTAAATTAACTTGTTCATTAATGTAAATAATACATTACATTGAACATATTTATTCAATTAAACTAATCATGAAATTGTAGCAATAGCTCTATTTACATGTTGAACATTTTACTTATCAGGCTTACTATTGAATTTCGCAAATGTCAATAAACTTACATAAGACTTCAAAAAAATGAAACTCACTCTTCTTCTTTTTTTTTTACTTTAGAACATGTTTTTCGATACCATCATCAAAAAATTCTAAATAAAACTTAAAAAATAAAAAAACATAAGAGCTTTCTGATTCATATTGATCACATTTTAAATAGAAGAGCAATTTTTTAATTTTTCTTAAAATATTATTTAAAAATATGAATAACTTCAGTTTATAGATACTTAAAATATGAAAATCGAATTGTGCAAGATAAGCTTTTATTTGCTGTCTTTACGTGGTCCAAAGTTATTCTAGTTTAAAGTTTAATAGTAAAAGTCCGCCAAATTTCAATGAAATTCTGAATCGCGGAATTTCATCATTTTCTATTATTGACTTCATTTAGTAAGGATATAGGGGCTAAAAGTAACATTCTTTTAAAAATCAACTATTGTTTTAAAAATAAATATTATATAATTTCGTATATTGTCCCTGTACGTTTTAGGTCAACATTAATCACACTTTAGGTAGAAGCAAAATTTTTAGATTTCTCTTGAAATAATATTTCGAAGTATCAATAACTTTGTGATTTAGAAGTGTTAGGCTGCTTTAGCATAGGATCGTCGCATTTTCTAGTATGTGAAAAAATATATTTCAATGGTTAAGTTTAATCCGTATTCGGAAGGTACGACACTTTTCTTGTAACTTCTTTAATGTTCCAATTCCAGTTTGATTTTAAAATGTTCAATTCAACACTAAAGTGAGTTATTTTGAAGATACGATTATTACAAAGGGAATCTGTAGTTTTATGATTTTAATGTATTACAATAAAACAAATTATTAATACAATATATAAATTTCTTAATGATAAAATATTTGTTTTGACAAACTGTAAATTTGATAATATTGAAATAACGCTGCAAATGAAAAATTCAAAGAATCTTGTCCTTTAAGAAGAAAAAGACGTAGAGCGCGCGCTTGATACGTAAGATTTCTTTGATCGTTGTCGCCTTGGTGTATTATGACGAGACTCTGTGTCCCTGGTTTCCCCTGCCTCTGCACACGCAGACCCCTTCTTTACAGACCTCTCGGGCCTGACGCTGCAGTCGGGGGTCGGAGTGGGCCCCGGGGGCCGGCTCGTCAAGGATGAGTACAGCGTCGGCGGCGCCAACGTCGTGGCCGCCGCGGCCGGCGTCAGCAGCGGCATGGACGTCGACTCCACCGGCGAGATGAACCAGACGATACAGCACCATCCGCCGCCGGCCCAGCCCAGCCAGCCCAGCAATTCCCAGCAGCCGCAGCAGTCGTTTATGCCCGGCCTGCCACCGCAACCCGCTACCGGTGAGTTCTGCGCTTTGTTAATCTCAACAGGATCTTAAATGCAACTAACTTTCAAACGATATGCGAAAGCTGTACTTACTAATGCCTGACTTTAAGCTCGTTCCTTTTCTTTATTTTAATAGTCCTTTTACGATTGCATCTTTATTATTTTTATAAATTTTTAAAAAATTTTCCTCACAGTAGGCTAGCTTTGATAGGCAAATGCATCTCTTTAAATATTATTTACTGCACTCTGATTATTACTATTGCTTTTCAAGACAATATTTATAATTGTTTTCATCACTTTTTTGGGGTAATTATTCAATTTTTAGTATTCCTTAATATTTAATTAATTTTTGTATTTTTTAGACATTTATGCGTATTTAGTATTTTGCTGCTTAGTTTTTGAATGCTCATTTACTGTTTTCTACCTTTTAAAAATAGTTCAGTTTTTACTAATTTACTAAAACAAGAATAATTTGTAAATCCGTACCAACGTTTTTTAAATTCCTATCGTACTCTTAATTTATTTTTATACAATCGAATGCAGTTAACAAACTCGTTATTGAATATAATGAATTAAATATATATTATAATGTTCATTTAAATTTATGTATACTAACGTTTATTTCAAAGCTTGGTCGAGCTTCTAATTCCTTTGTAATTAGCGATTCTATTGCATAAAGCAATTCCGAGAATCAGTGATCGCGTCTGATCACTCCCGAACCTTTTCTACTGTAAAAAAGAAAATGCATAAAAAGTAAAAATACATAAGAAGCATAAGTTAAGCGATTTAATGTACAACACAGAAACGGTTCAATTTTGTTAAAATAATTTTTGTATTCCCATAATAAAGAAAGTAGTTTTTTTTAACTTTGTTACATAACCAGCGCGTTCTCCGCTTCTTCGTTTCAACTTTTTCTAAAATCCTGTTTCCCCAGCTTCTTTCTTCTGTCATTTTGTTTTTTTTTATTTTTCCTGTTTTTGTTTATTTTTTATTGTTTGGCACACAGCTAATGGTGAGGGAATGTTTAATGGGAGAGCGAATAGTGCTAATCCTCGCGGTAAGCTGGACGATAGTAGCTCGAGCCCCCGGCAGACCTGGATTCCCCAGCCGCACTATTCCTCAGCGCGAAATATGCACCATTGTACGTAGAGAGGCTACACCTACACTCTTATTGCACCTGGCCTCACGAAGGCTATCTTTTCTCTTCATTATTTATACACTCTCGCTTAAAGACACATTTTTCTCAATCTTTTTCTTTTAAATTTATAATTATTTCTATAAGAGCATTATTATTTATCATATTTTCTGTATATTACAAAGAGTAGCTGATAACTGCACATTTGAAACTGTAGCTTTGCATTTCAAAATTTAATTTCATTGAATTACATTGAATTTTATAATATTATATTAATTCTTATAATTGTAACAACGCTAATACGAGTAATGTAGATGAATAATTATTTAAAAGTCGATAAAGTGGAAGTATAAGTAAGTAAAGAATTCAACGTAATTTATCCTGGCACTCAGCCCTAAAACAATGTTCTTTAAATCTCATTACTGGCAGCGCTTACAATGATTTAACTCATACCAATAGGTAATCAGCAGCAGCCATTAAATTCTACTAGCGGCAGTAGTAGCAGTCAGATTTTAAATCCAGCCCAAGGACAAGGCAGCGATACATTTTACGGTACGACGACACCACCGCAGGATCTCAATCAAGCACCAACGTCTGTCGATGCTTTGGCGGCCACGCTTAGTAAGTTTCATCCCCTTTCTTAACTTTTATTAATAAGCGCGAACAAAAGAAATCATTTCATATAAAACTGATATAAGTTCGAGAATCACGCTAATTAGAGACTAACTATTATTATTTTTTATCGTAGCAGCTGGTAGTCAAAACTCGCCTGTATCACCGGTACATCTTCAGCATCAGAATGGATTTGCGGTTGCCACTGTGGCCAATCCTTACAATAGCGGAGCACCACAGTGGACCGGAGCGAATACACTCACCTATACGCAAAATATGCAACCTCCTGACCATCGACATCTTCATGCAACTTCTTATTGTAATATA
>JAPYZA010006303.1:0-11208 GCA_030522685.1 Eupelmus azureus | reverse complement strand
CCGATCGTTACCCAAATTCACTTAATCAAATCAGCCAGCGGCTCGGCCCTGCCTAACGAGCTTTCGAGAGGCCTGCGCAGGACAGCTCACCCCCCTCCGGGAAAAGCTAGTAGCGAGTTTAGATTAAAAAATCCGTAAAATTGCCGAAGCCGCGGCAAAGTTTTCGTGACAAGCAATTAGGGACATTTGCAATTAGTGACCGCCGCGTCGTCTGCTACTGCCTGCCGCTGTCGTCTGCTACGCTCGTCGGTACGCCTCGCACGTTCACGTTTAATCCCTTTAGTCGTCTAAACTGCCGGCGCGCGCGCGTGTCAGTCTGCATTTCAAATTAAATTACGCTGTTCGAAAGCGCAGCTCGTCCGCTTCGTCCCTCGATATACAGATGTTGTGCCCTAGCATGCGAGAATCGCGATGCGCGCATCGCGGGAGAGAGAAAAATGCCGATGCAGCGAGTGCTGATTTTGGCGTTGCTGGGTTTGATTGTTAGTTTCGTGATTTCGGAGAGGAGTTGGTGGAATTATCGGGGCATTGTCAGTTGTAGGTGAGGAATGAGGGCTCGTTATCGGCTTGAGCGCAGGCTGTTGTTAAATAATTTTTTTTGTTGGGGGGATTGATACGGATTTGTATTTTACGATTGGGAGCGAGCTTTGCGCCTGATGTGTTAATTATTTTATTGAAATGATTGTGTATTTTTTAAATTTTCCTTTGTTTTATCAATGTTTTTTTAATTTATTGAAAGCTGTTTTTTCAACAATACTGTAGTAATAAAATAAAATGAAACTGAATACATATAAGTAAATAAGTTGTTAAGAAATTGTTGTGGGGAATTTAGCTCTGTCTCTAATGCATGTTAATCAATCCGCACGGTTTACAAATGTAACATTCTCGAGTTGGAAACTGTTTCACGGACGTGACTTGAATGCGATGATGCTCCTGTTTCCAATAGACTGGTTACATATGAAAATCGACGTGGAATACATTTTATTTTATGTGTTTGCAGAGAAAAACAAAAATAATTATTTATTAAAACTTTTTAAGCTTTAATTAGATTCTTGACCGGTCATATGTAATTATTACATTTTTGCAACCTTTCATCTGTATCTTTCGGCTAAAACAATAATGAAATTCTCTTATAAGTAATTTCTAAAAAAAGTATAACTAATATTTTATTAATCGTCAGGCTTCGATAACTTCCATTCCTATTAAAAACTGATAAAAGATACCACCAAGAGGCAAAAACACCCGACCGACGTTCAACTATTTCTCCATCGCCACAATCTATTCTAAATTCCAGAGGCGCGAATTCATAAAGCGCATTGAAGCATGTCGGCCGGCGAAGCGAACAATGACTCTCGATCAATTCGATAAAAAAATCCCCGCTACATTGCTGGCATCATTAACATAATGACGCCGGCCCATACAATATTCAAATGCGCCTACGTCAAGTGCGCCTTGCCGACCTACCCGTACAAAAGAATTACAAGTGCCCGGAGAGCCACCCACGGCTTACAGCTCGTCGATACCGAGACACCGATCTTGCCGCGGCGTCCAATTTTAAAATCCGGAAATCGATTTAGCCGGCCACGTTAACTCTGGCTTTCAGGAATAATCAAAAGTAATTGCGCTGAGGTGGAGGGGGGCAATGATCGAAGGCAAAAAGGCGGAATTCGATTTTCCGTCGCGAGCGGCTATATTCATCGTGCGGCGGCTCTCGTCTCTATTTACCGGCGCGCGCCGGGCGCTCGGAAATTGGCTGATACAGGGAGAGGTGCTGGCCGAGGGGACGAGGAGCGACAGCCAGGAGTGAAAGATAGAGTGGCCTATGTAGCGACAGGAGGTGGAGATGGGAGGCTGTGTTTTTATAATGGCGGCTTTGTAGGTGCTGAGCGGGAGATGATTGAGGGTGGAAGGATAGGTTTGTGTGTCGTGAGTTTGGGAAAGTACGAGAATGGTTCGGAATATTATTTTGGCTAGTTAATTTAAGTTATGATTAGGTTCAAATTGATTACGCGCGCGCGAGCATAGCCGCTCTGATATGATACGGTTCATTTTGTTTTCATCGATTAACGTGAGCATTAGCACGAATTTGAAAGTTTGAATTTTACATTAATATTGACTAAACTTCATCATGATGATGAAAAAATAAAATAAATATCATTATAAAGATTTATACAAAAACTGGAGCTTGAAACAATGTATACTGAGCATAAACGCGTAACAACGTTTCTAGTCGTTTTGAAAGTTTGATAATATTGATGTTTGCTTTAATGCTCACATTCTCGAATATAGATTAAAAAATATTTAAAACAATTTAAATATCGTATAAATACTATTGTTCACCTACAGTCAACACAACGATGGTGTATACCATTAAAAATAGCTCCCTTGGTAACCATGGTAACTCAGTTCTATACATAAACCACAAAATATATTTTTTAATAATCAAAAAAAAAAAACAGCTTAACCAGTAATAATCCAGCATAGAACCCACTCTACACACCATACAAATGAATTTTCCTCCATACACGTAAGATCAAACCTTGCTTATTACCCATGCACACAGTCTAACCTACACCCGTGATCTCACGTGTATACACAAGCATTAGACAAATCCATATAGTTCAGTTTGCACGAGATTTCGAACCAGCGCTCAACACGCGTCTTTGTATGCAAATCCACGCATAGAGCCACGAGAGCGTAGCTCGAGTCACGTGCGCATCGACGCGCACCTAACACACACATATATACCCACACGCAGAGAGTAAAAGCCGATACTAGAAGCCACGACGGTTCGTTACAGCCGGCGGGCTCATTATACCCTCCAGCCGTTCGCCCACACTCTATACACCCACACACGCACACATACACACACGTGGCCCACCTGCACATGATGGAGCTGGCCGAGCTGGCGCGGATCTGGCGGCGGCGTGTTCGGAGAATTGACGGAGCTGGCCTGCTGCGACGGTCCGTTGCCTAGCTGCTGCTGCTGGTTGCTGG
Source organism: Eupelmus azureus (assembly GCA_030522685.1). Classification (NCBI taxonomy): domain Eukaryota; kingdom Metazoa; phylum Arthropoda; class Insecta; order Hymenoptera; family Eupelmidae; genus Eupelmus; species Eupelmus azureus. Next base: position 8,211 of record JAPYZA010006303.1, on the reverse strand, counting down.
GCAGGAACGGCTCCAGAAAGACATCGCTCCTGAAACAGCCAGAGGTGGGTCCAAGTTTTAGTCTGATGCAAGGCAAGAGAGGTGTATATAGGTGGGTTGAGAGGGGAGGTATATTGCTAATGGAAGGATCCTATCGCCTCGTGCAAAGTTGCTTTGCATAATGGTCCTGAAATGTGTACCGCGAGCGCCGGGCTAAGTGGTGGAGGTAACGAGATGGTGCATCAGGGGCTTAAATTATTGATGAGCAAAGTTGGCGGTTATGAAATATGCTTCGAGGCTCGATGATTGCCTGGGAGGTTTTAATTGTTGGGAATCGGTGTCTTTTGTTTTGAGGTGAAGGTTGGAGTTATTGGTTATGGTTTGTTGTGTTTGAATGATTGGCGATGGGTTTTTTGCGACCGATTGTGGCTGTGAGATTGCTTCGTTAGTGATTTTATTTTTGTTTTAGTTCTGTAATAAAAGAGCGTGACTAATCATTTATGCAATGCAGGATATGAATCAGTGGGTATGGTAGGAAAAATAAAAGTCTAGTTTCGAATCATAATATATTACAACATGGAGAAAGTTTGTATTAACTAACGAAATTATGCATTATGATGAAGTTGTATCGGTTATTAATTTCATATATTGTATGGTCATTATACCTGTATAGAAAATTAAATAAGCTATAACAAGGGCTTATCAACATAATAATGATTAAGCCTAACAAATTAATTTTCTATTTTGGAACTTTCAAAACAATTTAAATGATATTATGTTCTTTCGTACTTAATTTTGTGTAATACGATTATCAATACATACATTTCTGTTGAACAATATTATCAATCAGATATAAAGTCAAAAACTGTAATCCACAAAATCAAAGCAGCACTTAAAATTTACTAATTGTAAGTCAGAGACGAAACCCAAACAAATCTCCATATTATGCAAGCCGGAAGAATGACAACGAAACTTCGCCTAAAGAAGCGTAAAAAAGCAAGCCCACAATTCTCCATTCACGACGTTTTCTATTTCACGCAAAAAGCCCCGGCAACATTCAATTATCACCCAACCCGACACACTCGATCCCACGTGCTGTTAAAACGCTCCTCTCTCTCTTTCTCTCTTCGTCCAAATCCAGCAAAATTATTCAAACATATTTCACTCCCCGCGCGCGAGCGAAAAAAAACAGGCTGTAATGTATTCCGGAGTCGTCAGGGCGCGCGAGCCTCTCCCAAAAAATAAACAAATAAATCAGTGAAGCGCGCGCGCGCTCACCCACACGTGTACAAGCTCCCAAATCTGGTCTTCCAGCATCTCGCTCTCGCCGGCCGATATGCAGCGCGTTTCCGCTTACTCAGACGCTTTTGAGTGCCGCGCCTCTCTTTTGCATCGTGTATATGTCGGGGAGAGAGAGAGAGACAGAGTTAGAGCGCACAATGCACAGGGAACGAACCTTTCGGACACGATGCGATCGCGGGTTCGAGAGCGAGTACCGGCTCTCTGACGAGTGGGATAATCATAAAAGCGCGCTCGAGAGTTTCCTGAGCGTGTGTGGCTCTATGGTTATAGATGGTGTGTCTATATTGGCTATTCCGTGTTTTAAAGGTTTGTGATATAATGAGAAAAAATATATGATTTTTCTGAGGAATATAGACATAATGTTTATAAGTATTACGATAAGGTTGTGTATTTTATATCTAAACGATTTTGGTCATTCTTGGAAATGAAAATAAAAACATGTTTTTAACATTTTACGATAATTTACGTATAGTATTTACATTTTAAACTTCATTAAAATAAGAATAGTTCATTTCAATACTAGTGCGCGAAATAGGTGACTCGATGAGTTTGTCGCCCGATCGAAGCGAGTATCGACAGTAAGTAATAAGTGGTCTCACGCCTGTTGAGCGTATGTGAAATACCACTTTCTCACACACGCTTAGCAGCATGAAAAATCTATTTTCGCACACAATGTTTCAAAATAGTTATTTATACGATACAAGTGTGATAAAATGACTTTAACATTGTGCGAACGATTACGCCCAAGCGAAGCGAGGTTAAAATCGCTCTATCGCCCATGAATCGTACACAATTTTTTGCCACGATGTGCGGAAAGATTGTTTTTGACACTCCGGACGCAAAACTCAATTTTGCGCACACTCGAAGAAAAAAGCGTATGCTAAACCTCGCTTTGTGCACGCCGTATAAAAAAATACGGTTCTATACATGAGCGAGGAAGTGATTTCACCCTCGCTTCGCTAGGGCGCAAACGACACCGCGAGGCTAAAATCACTTTCTCGCAGTAGGATCGAAATGTACTATTTAGTGTACTCGTTTTCTACTGAGCGTGCGGAAAAACTAACTTTCCGCACGGAATGTCAAAAAGTATATTGAATTACATTATAATCAATACTATCAAAACCAAACATTCCTTCACATTAAAATACCCAATCAATATTGACACAATATTGAAATCTATATTTCGTACTCCAACCAAAAATTCTCATCGACAATCGTCGTCGGCGCAGCGGAATCCAGCGCATATACACCCAAAGCGACGTAAATCTGCCCGCGGCAGCTTATACCTCGGTCCATTCTCCCTTATCTCTCGCGCGAGAGCCGAATAAACGCAAAAGCGAGAGACAGAGAATATTCCCCCGCGCGCGCAGAGGGAGCCAGCCGGAGCGACAGCTTAAACGGAGACGCTAAATCCACCTATCCGGACGCTCGGCGTTAAACGGCCCGTGCAAGAAATACCGTCGCTCATACCCTTTCGACAATCGCGCCGAAAGCTCGCCCCCTCGTCCCAACTTCTTTTTCCCTCTTTCCGCGCTTCTTGATTTTTGGTTGTTGATGTAAAGCTGTGGAGAGGATTTTTGGAGTATTTTATGGGATTGGGATTGGCTTGTTTTATTGTGGAGAGTTTTTGTAAATTATTTTGTAATGGAATAGAATTTTGAGGGAGCGAGGTTTAACGTATTTACGCGGTGATAAAAGATGTTCTCAATTTGAAAATGTTATAAATGAGGGCGATAAATAATGCAATCTCTCGAGCTTGGAAGCCATTTCCGCCAATTACACGTTTCCGCTGTAGCCGTAAACTATACGCTAAGGTTATTGCCAAGTAATATCTTTTAGTGATAAAAGAAATATTGCACATACGCTTATCATTCTGTATTTAGTGTCTGCATATATATTATTTAGACTACGATACGCGGGTGTACTCTTTATATTAATGTAAATATTTTAGTCGTAATGTTAACTCTCTCTGATTTTCGCAATTAGCATTTGCCATTATCATTTTAAGATTATTTAAATTTCTCGAGACTTTAAGTGCTCTTAATGCTATTAACATAAGTCGGAGGAGAAAATTAGCATTTCAAAACTTCTATAGACATCAAAAGAAACTTACAAATATTTTTAACAGTAAAAAAATACACGACTTTTCTCATTATTATAAACCTCTTATCAAGAAAAACCGAATAAAAAAGCACCATAGTCTTACTTCACACACGCCTCAAAGTAGATACCAGACGAACCCAGCCAGACACGCAAATCCGTGCAACCCTAACGAATATCTCGGCCCTAAACTCAGCCGCCCAGAAAAAAAGCGACTCTCGGCAGAAACTATTTTCAACTCTCCACGACCCGTCGAATCCGCCCCCCCCCCCCACCAGAAAAAAAGACAGGAAAAGCCATAGGAACGCATACGTATGCTCAGCTGCGCTCTTTGTGCAGCTTTTGCCGGCGCGCTTCTCCTTTCCACTGTCGCCTGCGCGAGGATTGGATTTCCGCTGACGTATACACCTACCTACACGCATGCAGTGCAATAATTGCGCGGAGCGCATAGAGTGCAATATTGTTGCCGCGCAAAGTGTACACACGCGCTTTTACCTCGCGCTCAGTCGGAGAGCTATTAACGGAGACGAGGGGGAGCCGTTGTCGCCGGTGTTAATGCACATTTTTTTGTATGGGAGGAGGTGGTGTGCGTTTTTAACGAAAGCGCTTTTTTGTGTAATGCGAATGTTGGATTGATGGTTTGATATGTAGGTGGGGCGCGGTGTAATTTTCGAGGTGCGATTATGGTCTGGGCGGGACGCGTGTAAAGTGAGTCGAGATTTTTTGAAGCGCTGGGAGAACAAAGCGTGATTGGATTTCGTTTTGTTGAGGCTGGGTGTAAGTGGATATTTTTATTTTGGATGAAGGGAGTTGTGTATTTATTTTGTTGAGGCTGATTATTGATTTCATCAATTTTTCACTATTATTTTTAAGTGATATTATTATTTTCAACCGTTCGATTAATGTCTCGTTTTCATTAGAGTATCAAGTATTCAAACGTAAATTACTCAATCACATCCACTCACGCAAAATAAATAACAATTATTAAAATCTTAACAATCAAAGCCAGCCGCTCAATAAAAGTCTCATAAAACGCCGGAACCATCGGCAAAAACAAACGTTCGTCAGACACCGAATAAATACCGCTCCAGAGCAAACCTCGGCCCGGCCCGCATCAAAATATACAGCGCCAGGCGGCTCCAAACAAAAATATTTACCGCGGCCCAGGCGCATCACCACCGAGCGCCTCGGGCCGTTTTCATACACGAATCTACATCCACGCAAGCGCCGGCCCGTTATTTCGCTCCTCCTAATGAAAGAGAGAAAGCGCGCCCATAAAAAGACATAGCAGACGCACACACACACATAGCGCGCGCAAACGCAATTCGCGATTTGCATAAAAGCCCTCTTAAGCGCAGGCTTTTGCCTCGCTAAGGGAGGAGAGTGAGGAAAAAAGGAGGAGCGCTACGAGCGCGAATTAATTCGATGGGCGATACAGCGAGTCCGCCTTGGCAAGCGCAGCGAGGGAATCCGTCTTTTCTCTATGCGCTGCCGGAGGGCTCTGGGACTTGTTTCGCGTTTTATGAGGGAGTTTCGGTGATAGCGACGAGTGAGTTACGAGGCGGAATGTTAAATTCATATTCGGGGGCGAGTGGTGTCTTTAATTGCTGGGCGGAGGTGCTGGAGTTTTGGAGAGGTTTGGAGATGGTGATGGTGCGCTGGGATGGGGTTTATATTTTTTTTTAGTTATTAATAAATTATGATGATGAATGATGTTTGTTTTGTGAGAGTGTTTTGGATGAGTTTTTATGCACTGAGAGTCGTAAGACTGTCAGGAATAAAAGTTTATGTCTCTGTAAAAAACTTTTTGCCTGAGAAAAGAATTTAAAGGTCTTCCAAGCTGACTGATTTAGGATTCACGAGTTATATATTTCACTGAACATAATTAAAAACTATAAATTAATTTGTTGTATTTAAACTTTTGAAAAATAATTTATCTTTTTTAATAAATATTATGTATAAAATATACATAAGGTACAGGATTAATATTTTGCAATTAATGTAGCGTAATCTGGTAACATATATAACATAATCAGGCGATTAGCTAAGCATGCTAGATTTTATTGGTTGTAATAACAATATTTTGTTATCGCATCTAAGGTATGTGATGCGGTGCATGCATGATATTTGACCGGCTTATATTACGCGGCAGAGTAAGTTTATATCTTCTGTGTTTTTAAAAAATCTTTCATTATCTAATATTTACTTCACTGAATCTCTTGAATTGCCATTTCAATATATGTACCAGGAAACGATTACACATAAATACTTAAAAATTAATAAATGTGAGTTTGTAGATACTAGTAGCATAGCTTGTTTCTCGATTTCAAAATATTCCTTTCACAATCAATCGAACAAATAATTAAATTAAAGCTTTCTCACAATTAACAAAAACTCACAATAAAATAAAAAATAATTCATAAAATGCAATCAACCTACAAATTATACCCCTCCCTAACTCAAACGAACCCATCCCTCCAACGCCAGCCACCAATCAAAACCAATAATCACCAACCAACCAGCAATAACGAGCCCATCGAACCATCCATCCACCCCCGCATTCCCGCCGAATCAGCCGATCGCCGAACATCGGAAAATCCAAACATCTGTCTAATAAATTAACAACACAGCCGGCCGAACCAAGCCGCGTATATACACCGACAAGACGCATTGTCCTACGTGCGCCTGACAGTTGACGTTGCTCCCTCCGTTAGTACAGCCGATAACGAGGCCGGCCGGCAGAGCCGGTGGAATATATATGGGCGAACTGTCGCGGACACCGGCGACAGCGCCGCCTCTCCCTCCTTTTGCAGCCTGTGCTTTTTGCGAGCCGAGTCTACGAGGCCGGAGATGATTTGGCGCTTTGACAGACGTTGGCGGCGTTCTTTTGGGGGAGGCGGAGCTCTCTTCGCTCTCTGGGGTCGACAGGTGGATCGTGATTGTTTGGAAGTTTGGTGGTGTTATTGAGATGTTTGTGATCGCGGTGTTGATGCTTTGTTTTTTTAGGTTTGGTTGGTGATTTTGTTGTTATTTGATTCTTTATTTATTTGCGAGTATAGTCTAGAGATATCAATGTATATTATTAAAAAACTATATTTTTTAAATACATTTAGTTCATAACTTTAAATACACTTTGATTGTACTGAAAAAATTTTCTCAATCAAAGTAAAATAATTATAAAAATGCACCTTAACAGAGTTCGTAAAGTGAAAACCGCGATCTTACATAATAATGGAAAAATTTGAATAATCATAGTATTTCTCTTCCACAATCAGTTAAGTATTACAAAAGTGAAATTTACAATGATGCGCATTGAATTCAATATTTTTCTCGATTGCAAAGATTAAAGAATTTCTCTCGACTCTATAAATTTCTTATAAGTGAAATTTCACTTTGTAAAGTAAAAATATACCGCTTCCAAGAAGAGATTACAAGTTTACATCAGTTTGTAGCTCGCCGTCTCTAGGGCTTTTTTGCATTCTATTTGAAGAAGAGTTTCGTCTTTTGGATCTGAAACTTTTTACCTCTGGGATTTAAACCTCCGGAAGTCTGTTTGCCTGTTTCGTATGCGTGCGGTATATAAAGATTCTGGCGACCCTAGCGCTGCAGTCTCTCTTTTGAATGTTATTTAGATCAAATATTTATATCAGCGCGACCTCAAGTACTACGAACCTTTGAATATTCCTGAATTTTTGTAAATAACTATAATAAAAAGAAGTCGCAATAAATTTAAACTAGCCGTAGTTCCAAGACCGATTATTTTTTAAAATTTCATTTTGCATTCAAGAACATAAATATCATTGCGATATCTCGGTACCTAAATTACAATAGCAGACTACCAACCCAAACCCTCCCTCAAACACTGAAAAATCCAATTGCTTAAAGATAAGACGACAAGGCAGCGACGAATAATGAAAGCAATTAATAATCGAAAACAAAGATCCGGCGCGCACGTCCGAACAATGCCTTTTCCCGGCCTCCTCTGTAACACGAGAAATCCCTGGCATTCCTGCAGCTCGATATTGAAAAAATATCTATCCGCGATCCATCTTGCCCCGCGTTCCTTTCTTCCTTCCTCTCTCTCTCTCTCTCTCTCTACCTCCCTCCGCCGCTATCTATCTCTCCAGCCCTCTGATTCCGCTTTTTTCTCTTTCTCCTCTCTCTCTCTCCGCTGGTTTCGCGTCCGCGAGATCAGATGGGTGTTGCCATGGCGACCGGCTCTCAACACGTGGCGTCGCCGGCGGACTCCCTCCTCGACATGGTTATCTCTGTCTCTCTTATCATCCCCCCCTACCCGCCGCGTCTCTCGTCCGTATATTCACTCGTGCAGCACAGTCGGCGCGTTTTACGTATTAACGAGGAGAGGCTGCTGCTGCTGTGTTCTCTCCGTGTGTATATATGCTCGTGCGTGCGCTGGAGGCCGGAAGAGCTGAGAGCGCGGCCTGGACTCGGACGATGCGACGTCGGCAGTCGTCTTTGTTGCTCGAGAGGCTTGCGAGACCGATTGCGCGTTTAACTTTGCAGAAGGGGTCGGGGGGTGGAGACGGGGTACTGACTAGGACTTGTTTAGAGCGCGGAGATGCCGGATGCACGTGGCGCTTTGGTCTTGTGGGACTTTTGGCTTGGATAGTCTGGCTGGGTGGGTGTTTTTGCGCGGGAGGAGTGGCGTCTTTTGAGGCGTTTGGAGGGGTGCTGATGAGATATTTAAAAGGCGTTTGAATGAGGAATGGCGGTTTAGACTTTTTATGGATTGTAGTGTTGAAGGATGGTGTTGTCTGAAGTCGAAGCTTGTTTACAGAGAAATATTAAGTTTTGGGCTACTTGATTATT
>JAPYZA010006302.1:0-11464 GCA_030522685.1 Eupelmus azureus | reverse complement strand
ATACAATTCATGTAAAACATAATGAAATTAAATGAAAGTAAAGTAAAGTAAATGGAATTTTATTAGGTAAAAAATAAGGTAAAATTTTGTAAAAATCAATACATTTTGTACATTATTAATTTTATTGTTAATTCACAAAAGGACAATGGTAACTTTCAACGTTCACCAGCGCCAGTATAAGTATAAAAGAATCATTAATATTTTTTGATATTCTACAGCAGCAATCCTTTTATTCATGCATATTAACATACAATGGATACAAAAAACTTTCTTATTTAAAAATTAAAACTAATTGTATAAAAATGATATAAAAGTAAATAACTATTATTATTATTAATTTAGAAGTATGAAATCAATATGAAAAACTACACTGAAGATTACACATGATAACTACAGATACAACTGAACCTGTAAGAATCAGTACTTACTAATTCGGAGCTCGATATTAGACTGACTATAGCTGGGCAACTTTTAAAACTTAAAATCAGAAAATTATAAATCTGGTCTCCGTACGGTCTAGCAAATAACAGTTATATTTACCTGATATGTTATTGCAATAGGAAAAACTGACTTTAGCGGTGACTGCACCAATCAATAAAATAAGGTCACTTTCCGTAGGTAAAATCTATTGTTCGATGTAAGTGGATAGCTTCCAGAAAATCGGGGAAAGTCGCACGACTCATATGTAAATGGTACAGATATATTTGCGGGCGTATTTGCTGCTTGACTATGACAAATTAATACAAGAAAATTTATAAACGTCTTTTTTTGAGATGACGAAAACATAAGTCGTTCCTCTTTGTCGTGTTTATAAAAAAGTGATAGTTTTCATATTTCTTTTATGTAAACTTGAAATCTTTAAGTTTATTTAAATAGTACATTCAACAAACAATATTAATAACAATTTTTATATAAAATATTTATTTTTCTAATACTTAAATTAATATTGAGGAAGCTAAATGACAAAGAATTGTCAGCGATTTTTTTATTTGTTTCGTGAATTTCCTTATAACGAACGGCTGTAGTTACATGCAGATGTGATATATAAGCATCCACGTTAACATCCTCCGAGCGTACGCCATAAACATAGGTTCATAAAAAGCATCTGTTACCCCCATATTTTAGAAACGTCGTCTAATAGCAAAATAGGGCTTAGTAAGGCCTTAAACGATATATTCCAAGAAAACATTCAAACATATATATCATATTTCTTTTAACATTTAGATTTACATATATTATACAACCTTTTCTACATTCACATTTCCATTTAATTAATTCAAAAACGTTGATCACACAATTCTTACAAACATTTATCACAACCCAACCTCTCTTAGAACTTTCTTTTCAAGAAAAAAATCTGTTTCTTGTTTCAGGCAACCTCGACTCGACGCTTGCTTAACGAACACCAACGCCCCGTCCTTGGCAAAGAGACAGAACAGGAAGAAGAAGTGGCGCTCGCGCTGCGACACGGAAAACTGCGTTTCTTTCCTCGTTCGCCATCAAAGGCGAAGCCGATCCGGCGCAGCTCGACGACGGGAAAAGACGACAATTTCTCTTTCTCTCTCTTCTTCACGGGTAAACAGCGAGTAACGTAGGTAGTTGGACACTCGTTGCAGGCGGAGCTGATCGTTAAACGCGCGCCTCGTTGCGATAATAGAGCCGAGAGGGTAAAAAGAGAGGGACAGAGCAGAAAAAAAGGCAGGAGAGTCAGAGAAACAGCAAAGAAAGTCTCCTTTAGAGCCGGCTAGTTACGATCGACTCCCTCTGCACTCTCTAATTGCGCAAGTTCGACTCCTCGCGGAAGAGTTTAGCTCGACCCTCTCGCCTCTAGCGAAGCCGTACATGCCAGAAAATAGCCGGCCTCCGGTCGAGTATAGATAAGAGAGCAGCTCGAGAACTGGAGGAGGTGGAGAGCAGCGATGGGGTGGGGGTGTAGCCCGCAGACATCCGGGAGCTCGCGACTTCCGACTGGCCGTTCATCCTCGGCGAAGGAGACAGACCGGAAGCCGGAAGGACAGTGCCGGGACTCGCTGACCTGCGAGGATATACGCACCTACGCTAGCGACGTTTAAAGGCAAGGACTGGTATCGTGGAGTTCTTGTATGCGCGCTGCTTTTGTTGGGGGCAGCTAGCTGAGACATTTTGCTTACACGCTTGCATAAACATTTGTATTTCTCCGAGTGGGTTGAATGGAAGAAAGCGGGAGATGTGCGCGTGGTTTATTTAACGTTTTTTCTTAGATTTCTTGGAAGGACGTAATTAATGATGAATAAAGCGGGGGATTTTTGCTGGGAGCTTTTATTTTTATTGTGAGAAATCTCGCTGCTGATGGTTTACTGAGCGGAAGTACGGTTGACGTTTTTCGAACGAGATTTACTGTTTTAAACGCTTTATATTCTCTTGCCGTCTGCTGTGCTTTATAAAGGTGAATAATATTATTGCGCTTTTTGGTTTGCGAATATGTTTATTAATGATGATAAAATTTTATATCGTGGAATGTGAAATTACTTTAAAAGTAATTTTTTTATTGAAAATCGTTAAAAGAAATACAAATATTTATCCTGCTTGCGGTTGTTAAAAAAAGGTTGAAAATTTTATATCTATATTTTTATTGAACATTTGTTATTGAATAATAATTCTGTTGCTATTTGCATATTGGTTTTATATTTTAAAAGATAAAAAATATAAAAAAATCTAAGTATTATTTCAACTTTTAAATTTTATAAATTATTGCATTAATTAAACAATATATAAAAAAATTATCTTCCAAACAAGCTTGCAATATTTTAGTAAATAATTTGGTTTGACCACAGCATTAATGGTTTCAGGTATTTATAGTCATTACTCGTACGTCTAATGCACTCCCTCGTATCAGGGTCGCAATTTGCATGAACCTCATAATGGCATAAGTGGTGTTTTAAGTATCGAAACATGACTTCGTTATTCTTGATTCATGGCTCTAACATGGATGTTCGGTTTAATTAAGAACAGTTCTACTTACGATATCCAAAATAGCCTGACTTGCAATTTAACGAAATTGATGGAAGTAGGAATTTTTCATTTTTAATACAATTATTTTGCGCGTTTAATAAAAAGTAAATAGTGTTAATAACAAAATTATTAATCTAATATGGATTTAGGCATTTACTTACTTACGAGAGTATTATTTTTATCATTTTTCAATGATTGTTAGGTAACAATATTTTTAAATTAATAAATTAAAATATTATTTTAACAAAGACTAACTTTTAGTGTCCGCAAACTTTTATGAAGCACGACGTTTTAAGCTTTAAACTTTTAAACTTTACGGCGAACAAAAATGTCAGAATAAAAGAGAACAAATTTTCTGAACTAGTTGAAACATACCTGAGAAAATGCTTAAAATCCCTTAATCGCGTTGTTTATGAAGAGTAAATATAAACGACGACAAATACAAAACTGCACACGTGCCTCTGGGAGTTGTATGCACGTCTAGCTGATGTCGCCAGTAAACAAAGAGCTTGCACGATTTTTATTATATTGAGAAAACTAAAAACCTCAGTTAGATTTTTTTTTGAGACAGATGAATGATTATTTGCCTTGAATGATCAGAAAAGGTCAGTAACTGATATAGAAGTGGATTTATCAATTTTACTTCTCATTATTATTTTTATATTAACTTTTTATTTCAAAGTAACTATTCAAAATAAATATTAATAATTTCTGTAAACGTATTTTAATCACTTTATTGAGTTCTAGTATATGTTTCGCATAGATAAATAAAAGCAATTAAAATTGTTATTAAAAAAAATGAGTGGTAGTTGTCAACTTGGACTCTGTGCATAACTGTATTAAATTGCAACAAAAAATAACATGATTCTATGAGAAATTTTATAAAGATTTTCGCATATTAACATTTTATTTTATTTTAATTTTCATATTTTATTTTGAAAATTAATTTTATATTTTGAATGAGAATTTTATGTAGTCCTGAATCCCTCTAAAAACAGCATAAACGTATTAACTTTAATAACTCAAACGAAATAAATGAATTTAACCAACTTTGCACCGGGAAGCTCCAAGATTAGTCTTTGAAAAATCATTATACAACTACAGCTTTACATCATCTTTCAGATACATTTTAAAATGCTTTTCGCTCTTCACGCTATCTTAAAACTTCTCCTAAAAGCTTTTAGTACATCAAAATATTTATAATACCACACGCGCATCCAACTCCATTAATGCCTCATACATTACAAATAAACATACAAAACACACATAAAACCAAAACCGAAAAATAATAGAAACCCATCCACCTCTCTCCCAAACCAATCATTCCATCTTAAAAAAACCACCACGCCAAAGCAGTATCACAGCCCAACTGCAGCACAGGAGCGAAAACGCAGTGAAAAGGCGAGCGCGCGCCTGCGGCCTTGTTTATATCGACGCACCGCTGCCAAAGTCCCACCCACACCTCCGCCCTCCACTAAAAAGCAAAAGTTTATAAAGCTCGCACGGCGCGAGCTACTCCATCACGTGCTCCTCCTCGTTCGGCGGCTTTTTCACCCAGCCGCCTCTTCACGAATCAGCCACCCTTGAAACTGTTCAAAAAGCACAAACAAAAAGCACACGAGCGCAAGCTCCTTTCCCACAGACTACATAATCGCGCTTTTTCGCTTCTGCCCCACAGAGAGAAAAAAAAATGCCAGCCTGAAAGCAGAGAGAGAGAGGAGCGCTGATTTGAAACTGAAAGTCAGCAATGCGCCGCGAGGCAGGTTGGAAGAGTCGGCCTTAAGGGGGGAAGCCGCCTGGAAGAAGCCATGGCTTACACGCTGACTACGGGCGCGCCGCTGCTGCTCGAGCCCCAGACGAGCTTCAACGAGTGCTTCAGCGAGGCGAACTCGACGAGCTGCGTCGAGGAGAGCTACACCCCTTATGGCGACAGGCCCGAGACCTACATCGTGCCCATCGTCTTCGCCTGCATATTGGTGGTCGGGGTCATGGGGAATGGCTTGCTTATGATCACCATTTGTAGGCACGCCAATATGAGGAACGTGCCGAATACCTACGTTCTGTCTCTGGCCATCGGCGATTTGCTTGTGAGTATATTGGGATATGTGGGTTATTGGGTGGTGTGGGATGGGGGGGGGGGGGTGACCTTCTTTTTTATTTTGAGGTGGTGTTTTTTTAATTTTGGATCTGAGGCTGTTATAGGCGGGATGAAAGGGAGTTGCGGGATGGTTTTTGTAAATACACGGAGCTTTGATTAAACATACCGAGGTGGAAAGCTATAGGGATGATTGGTTGTTAGTTTGACTTATGTTCTTTTTGTTTGTATACGAAAGCTTTTATTTGTTTTTCGAGTATACCTTTGATTTTTAATCATTCAAAATTTTTGACGTTTTTCGAGTTTTGACACATTAATTGTGTATTATAATCGATCGATACATTTAACGGACCGTTGGTTTTCATTTCCTTTGCGTGCAAAGAATTTCACGGTCGAAATAAATTTTTAAAAATATTTTCAATAAGCTCTTTCTGCAAACGTAAAAAGCCCTTAAGGCTATTTTCTATAGATAACGAAAATAATGATAGCATGTAGAATGTTCGCCAATTACGTTGATTTGTTATTTTCGAAAATAATGTGAAATGTTTTCTTGGATGTAAAACTAAATTCCAGCCACAAGCTAAACATATATTTTTATTTTAAAAACATACAATAAATAAATACGAACCTTTCGGCGCTATTTGAATGCATCCCAAACCACTAGAAAGTTCTAAATTTAAAGACTAGTTTTATACTCCCCCTTTCCAATAGTTGTAAAAACTTGCAATATACCGTTTACTCAAATTTCACGTAAAACCTGCCCACGTTACACAGTAAAACATGTCTAAATTTCCGGGTAATGGAGCCGGTACTTCAGATTTTGTAAAATCGATACGAGCCTCTCGTTTAATTCGCTTCTCCCGCAGCTGCATACAACCCAGACCATACACATCTTGTAGGTCGTTAAAAAGTTTTCTTGTTTTTTTTCCATGCCGGCTCTTAATCAAAGCTATTCAAATATTTAAACGGGCAAACAAATAAAAGTTTCGCTCTTTCGCGTAATCAAAAGCTTTTCTTTGGAATTTTTCATTTATTCACGGCGAAGTTTTATCGTGCCGCGCTGTATTTGTAACGGCTCATAAAAACTATTTAATCCGTTACCGTACCGACAAAATGAAAATACCGAAAGAAGTGCAAATTTATTTATCTTTTGTTGGCTGCCCAGTTAATTCGAAGCTTGAATTGGTGCTCGGACTAAAAATGCGATAATTTTAGAAATTGCAGAAAATACTCTCGAGTTGATATTCTTAACAGTAAGTTTATTTTTTTAATAAGATTTATCTTTTCGCAGATTTTTATTGAATGTAAGTTCCAAAAATAAAGACGTAATTCGAGTATCGTAAATATTTTGATTCATAATAATCAACATCAAAGTTAACATCTACTGTTGATAAAAATACGGTTATAATCAATTTTATAATTTCATTACATTAAGTATTATATCCACCCTCGCACCCATCTCTCACAATCATTCGACTAATTAATCAAAAAACGATCAATTTTTCAAAAACAACATTATTTTCGGAAAAGCACTCACCAGCCCCGGCTGTGTGTACACGGAACAGCGTGTTTAGCCAGGCTAAGCCGTACATCCCAACTGCGCGTAACTTTACATTATGTATTTTCATGGAAAATTAACAAGAGCGTAAACCAACATTACCCCGTCAGTCTCTCTCCTTCGTCAAAAATTCATCCGCGATTTACAGCCGGTATCGCGTTATCGCGCGCGAATCGTAAAAAAATCAGCCGGCTCGAATTAAAGAGAAAAAAAATCAGCCATAAAACTTCCCAGCTCTCAGTCTCTCCCATCAGATACCGAACTTTTTATACGTACGAGCAACTTCGTACACCTCGCCCCCGCGCTCACCGGCGATAAAAACCTACATCCACCTGCCATCCGTTTCCCTCGCGAGGCTGAATTAAGAGCTCGCGGGCGAGAGAAAAAAATCAATCCGATTTAATGAAAATCCAAGCGCTCGCGGTATAAATAACGATCTCCCGTTTAATTGCGGCCCGCCGGATAATCCCGAGCAAAAAAACCATCCTGTCCCCGCGTGTACGTTCTCATCGCGCCCGTAACCGCCTCGAAATTAGTATATACACGCTGCCGGACTGCAGCGGATCGAAAAGCTCGTTATGCGCCTGGCGGAGTCCGCACAAAGGCGGCTGGCTAATCCAATTGGACTGTCCTCTTTTTTTTGCTCTGGTCTGTTCGCAGGTGATACTGACCTGCGTGCCGTTTACGTTCACGGTCTACGTGCTGGACTCGTGGCCGTTCGGCCTGATGCTGTGCAAAGTGTCGGAGTGCGCGAAGGACATTTCGATCGGCGTCTCGGTTTTCACGCTCACTGCACTGTCGGCCGATCGATTCTTCGCCATCGTCGATCCCATGAGGAAGCTACATGCTACAGGTTTGTGTTGGATAGGGTTTTTTTTTGGGTGAGTCGAGGGGGGTTTAAGTTGATTGATCGTTGGGTGAAGGTGCGGTCGGTTGGGAGTTGAAGTTATTTTTGGTGGTGGGTTTTGTTTATGGGATTTAGGGACGTTTAATCTAATTGGAGTTTTTGATTGTGGGACTTGTGGGCATGTAATTAAACGATTCTTTTGTCAGGTGTGATTTTAGGGAATTTTTTCAATCGTTTTTGGACCTTGAGGCTTATAGGAATCCTAATTTAGGATATACTTTGCTTATGGGGTTTACGAGGATTTAATTTAATGGCTCTTTTTAATTATGGGGTTTTTAAAGATTCAAGGTAATTTCTTAACTGAATCATATATTTCGGTTATTGAAAAAATT
Source organism: Eupelmus azureus (assembly GCA_030522685.1). NCBI lineage: Eukaryota > Metazoa > Arthropoda > Insecta > Hymenoptera > Eupelmidae > Eupelmus > Eupelmus azureus. The sequence goes on along the minus strand of JAPYZA010006302.1, from coordinate 3,581 downwards.
CTGTATGCTCAAGAATTCTATGTGAAATAAATCGAGTATTTTTGTTTTTTTTTCTGGTATATTCATAAGAAAAAATCATTTTATTTATGCAGATTTTCTTTTTATTTGGAGCTAGAAAATAAAGAGTCTAATGAAGATGATAAAATGCCGTCGAAACGTCGCGTAGATTTTTTAATGAATCTGATTGGTTTGCATAAAAGTCTTATGAATAAAATGCAGCATTAAATAGAATTTCCATAAGTCCTATAAGAAATAAGAGCTCTAGAATAAAATTCTCTTGTGATCGATATTTTATTGAAACCTTAATGTCCATGACCAACCTTAATGTACATTTAATCTTTGTAAAAGTTAAACCTACATTTTAGACTTTTGAAAAGTCACTTAAGGTTAAAATCTAAATTTAAGTTTTGTTTAAAGGTTAAAATGCAGGTTTTAAACTTTTTAGGATTTAGAGTGTAATCCCATAAGAAATAATTTTGAACCCAATGAAAATAACAATGAATTCTTAATTGTTCATACATTGAAGCTATAATTGAAATTAACTATTGAATTTGTTAATTGAGAATTTTTTAACAGAAGGCATAATTATTATACATTCACAGCGCATTGATTTGAATTTGGAAGGCTTTATTTTATTCAAGCTTTGCGTGAAATAAATTATTTAATAATATAAAATAAAATTTTAATTATTTGTAAATATTTTTGGAACAAATACAATTATTTGAACCACAATGTAACCAGAAGTTTACTCGAATTGTAAAAGTATTTATTACGTAGGAATGCTATTTCTGCATTGCAGTAACAACCAGAGGCTACATTTTTTTGCTTATGTCATATTACTTTTCCAATGGAGGAAAACACAAAATTAAAGAAAACTACATTTTCAGTTTACTTTAAAAAATTTAATAAAAATATTCGTATTTTTATTTTTATAAAAATAAATCGCAAAAATTATTTTGATATGATGAGAAATAGTATACGTACCTTGGAAAAGAAAAAAAAGATCATACAGCTCACGTTAACACGCAAATTTGCCTCTCGAACTGAAGGTACTTAAAGCGATATAAACTTGCTTTCTTTTTAGATTCACAATCTATTAAATTAGGAGCATAAAATTCCGCAGTAGAATTATAAGAGAAATAGAGCTTTCTTTATCTTTGTGTATTGCACTGAAACAGTTTTTTAGTTTTAATATAACTACAAATTTTAGAAAATAATTAATATGAAGATCAATAAATGTTGATTTAAATGAAGTGTTTTTAAACTCCTTTCCAACTATTCAGTTATTCAGGATTTAATTTAAAATATTCAAGAAATTGTAAGAAACAAAGAAAAAGTAAAATATACAGAGAATATAATAAACTATTGTTCTTATTAAGCGATTAATTCTTCGTAAGTATTGATAAGTATTTTAAATTTTTCCGATGTATATACTTATGCATCTATTGAAAAAGATGTTATCTACTTCTTTTCAAGAAAATAATTACTTTAATAAATATAATTTTTTATTCTTAAGCCAATTTGTAAAGAAGAAAATACTTCACTTAAATTTTAATTTTTAAACAGAAAATGGCTCTTGAAAAGTATATAACAAATCCTTATTCCACCTTTATAAATCAGAATTTTTAATCTCTTTTACAGAAACATGTAGGAAAATTCTGTGGTGAATATTGTTGCACGTTTCATACATAAATCAGTGCTGCACTTTGTAACTTTGAACGTAAAAATTACGTTATAGTTATTTTTTGCGATAAAGGGATATATGTCCTCCAGCGAGTATAGCAATTTCTACAGGCACATTTCTCCTCGTGCATATCTCATGACTTTGCCGCGTTTTGACTATGTGCACTTCTGCGTCAACCGTTCACTCAACGCAGCGAAGGTGCCTTTAATATTTTCCCTTTTCGCGTCTTTTGTAGCTATCACCAACTTCCATATTCGTTTTTTTTTATTTTTTCCGTATACAGATTTCGTTACATATAAATCTTTCGGCATTTTTCACTTTTTACGTTTTCCCGATCACTCTCACACCTATGCGTTTTTCAGTTTTTAATCTGACTGTTTTATGATGGCATAAATTGAATCTTTTGACATCCATGAAAGCTCGAAAAGTTCAAACAATCGAATTATAATAAAATTAACGTAAAATCTGTAAATCTCCATTTGAGTCTGTTTTTTATTTTTATTGTTATAAATTAATTGGATTAAAAATCCTACAAAACTATAGTAATAAATATTTGAAAAATTTCTAATCATTCTGAATTAAATTTATCATAGAATATAATCAATATCAATCAAGAAAAACAAACATCTATGAAATAGTACAATAGACACAATTCTAAAACTATAGATTATTATACTTAAAAATTAACTCGATCCATTCGCAACGCAACTGACTTTCACCATCTCTTTCATATAATTTCAAGAATTTCATGCTCAGTCACACCAGCGCATATTTGAGCTGCGCGGCAAACACATCGTCTCGCTGGAATATTAAAACCAGCCGTTATTATTCCGGTCGCACCTCAACTCCGATCTAATTTTTTATTCATTCCCTATTAAACAATGCATTTTCAATCCCCCGCCGCTCGCATTAGTCACTGAAAACATAAACTTTTCGCGAAATTCCGCAAATTTCCCGAAAAATTATTCTCCCACCGCTGCCAGAATAATTCTCCGGAAAATCATGATTATACATAACTTCGCTAGACAGGCTAAGGCATTCTCGTCCTGGCCTCCTTTAGGAGGACTGCTTAACGCCTCCCGCGAGACTCAGCCGAGCGCGCCTCGGCTTTGATACACGCGCGGCGGCCGGCGCGTTTTATCTTTTAAGTTGATGGGCCGTTTCGGGCGAGAGTAATAAAAAGGAAAAGAAAAAGGAAGAGGCCAGCGTGTAAACACAAAATGACCGACGGACTTGATGAAGCCCTGGCCCCTAATCGTTAAACTGTCCGTTACGTGCCGCGCTGACTTCCAAGCAGGCGGCGAAAAGATGCTGTCCTTTTTCCCGGGGCTTATCGTGAAAATCTCGAACAATAAAGGTAGGGAGATTCTGGGAAGGCTGATTTTGTTGTTGGGGTGGTGAGAAAAGGATGGGTGGGAGATTAGGGTTGAAAATTTTTATGGCTGCGGGAGTGTGTTATTAGTGTTCTAGTTCGGTAACTGGGTAATTAAGGACAATACTGGCTTGTGTAATGGTTCTTAAAAGTTTTTTTAATGTCGCGTTAAATTTGCGTGAATAATGAGTTTGGTTTTAAAGGGAAAATGGTAGGAAAATTACTGTAAATAAAAGGTAATATTAGTATATGTGTTCTATTTTCGTGTATTTAAAAATAAATTAAATCGTAGCTGCAGAAATATTTCATTTACGTTAGCCGTTTGGAATTATATTCAACTTTATTTTTATATGAGTAATAAAATATACAATTTAATACGGAAAGGCGTATAAAGCTTAATTCATAATGAACAAATCAGAATTCATTCTATTTTTACCTAACTGAAGATCGATTTACCAGTCTGTGTGTTCATTATAAAAAGTATCATTTTCCTCATTGTTGAAAAATAACACATATTGATTTTAC
>JAPYZA010006300.1:0-21275 GCA_030522685.1 Eupelmus azureus | reverse complement strand
GATCAACCAAAAATACGACAAACCTTATCAAAACGAACCTTACACCCCGCAAGCATAATCGCACAACCCAATGAAACAATAATCCCTCAAAAGCAAAATAAAGCCTTCCGGTCCGATCGATCAAAAAAAGTCAGACGCGTTACTTATCGCTGAAAATCGTCCAGACACCGTCAATCACAATTGAAACAAATTCAATATTTAGAAACGTAACTCATATATATTTACCAAACAATCACCTTGGCAGCGTCCGAGCCGCACGTGACCGATCAGAGCAGCCCACACGCTTTCATTCAGAATTTTCTCGAACTCATGTGCCGAGTGAAAAGAAAGATCGCCACTTTTACGGCTGCGCGTTTTATCGCGTTTGCATCGGAAAATACATGCGCGCTTTGCGCAAAAGCTGGCTGTGCACGCTGAATTGGAATATCTTTAGCGGCGCGCGCTTTTGTTGGGCGAGTTTTTTCTAGTTGCGTTTGATATGAGAATGGTCAGCTGGGCGAGGGTTAAGCGAATGGAAAGTTTTTTATGTTGCCGAGGTTGCGTTTTGTGCGTGGAGAAATAAAACGATTGTAGTGAGTTGATTGAAGTTTTTTTGTTGTAGATATGTCTGAATTTTGAAAAATTTCTAGTACTCATTTTTTAACAACAAACTAACGATTACTGGTTAAAAGTCGGTTAGAAACTCGATATACTAGGTAAAATCCAGATCGAAACCTACAAAGACCTCCGACGCTGTTACAGAATAATTTGACTCCTCTTTAGCATTACACTTTACATTCTGGCTTTCTAGAAATCTCAACAATTTCATCCAATAGAAACGTAAAATAGTAAATGCGCATCACGTTCGCAAAGACGCCTTCCTTATCACCCCATCCTCTAATCTCTTCAGAAATGCGCAAATTCGTTTCTAGTGTAATCCATCGATCAAATCAATTCTTAACCCATTCATACGCCAAACTTCCCAGAACTTTTCCGATACCACCGCGGAAATCGCTTTATTTACCCACGTCTCGTGATTTAAAAGCACCGCCACACTTCTGGTTTCTCAACTCGCTTCTACTTCCGCAGGCACGAAAAAGCACCGAGCGAAACAGTTCATTAACTCTCTTGGCATTGACAGTGGAAGAACTCAGCCCCGCAGATAATTTTTTGTATACAACCTCGAGGACAATGGCAGCGGCGGCAGTTAAGCAACTCTTCGCGCCTCGAATCGTCCGAATCGCAATTGACTCTCGTCAAGTTCAACCATCCTCTCCTGCAATTACACTCGTTCAGCGCATTACGAAAGGCCTTATCTCAGGCTCAGTGTCGTTCCACTCTCATCTATTTACAATTTTTCGCACACTGCTCATCTGCCCTCAAAAATCTTCCTTCGCCGAGCTGCATCCAGTTCGGAGCGGAGACCTATCCGATGATTTGTCGAGGAAAAAAGAAAATCGGTGCCGCGGCTCTCGCGCCGATTTGAACTAGTTTAGCCGCGCGTAATAGACGCGTAGATTCTCGAGAATGTATATGCCCTCGCGGCGCGGTGACGTCAGGAGAGCCTCGTATCGCACGTTTTTATTATTGAAGAGCGTTTGTAGCGGAGGCTTTTCTATGTGTAGAGGTGAGGAGACGGACGAGATTAGCGATTCTGGTTTTCTTTGAGAAGAAAGCCGAGTGGATTTCAGATCCGCTGTCTAGCATCCAGAGTGCGCGTGATCCGGAGCTTTTTGTCGCTGTTTGGAGAGAGAGAGAGGATTTGTTGAACTCTGCAAGGGGAAGGGGATTGATTGATTCTTTAATTCTGGGAAGATTAGGCAATGAGGAGGGGGCTGGTTGGTTTATGATGATGAGTGTTTAGGTTTGGATTGATAATGAAGCTGCTCTTTAATGAGCTCGATATTTCAAGATCGAATTTTAATACTCGTGGTTTTCTTCGGCGCGTTATTCTTTCGTCCAAATACGTTCTGGATGGAAAATTTTCGATGCACCTGTGTAGCCTTGGCTGGCTTCGCGCTCGGCGCTAAAAATCTTTTTTTCGCGCTAACCGCCCGAGTCCATACGTTTACATGCGCCTTTGAAAGTCAGATACTCTATTTCGAGACGTTCTTTTTTAGCTTGTCCATTTGCATTTCCCTCGAGAATATCTTCCCGTGTGTATACATTATGTGGATCCTCACCCAGTCCATTATCTTCGTGAAGCAACGCAAGCCAGGTTTTTGCTCCGAACGTTTTTGCCCGTCTGCAAGCTCTCAATATAATAAACGCAAAAACTTATCGGCAAAATTTATATTTGCAAAAGTTTAGCAATACACACTCCCCAGACTTATTACAGCCGGGCAAAAAGCGCGAATCAACACAGCGAGATAGCGCTTATTAATTAAAACATAACAACTCAAACAAACGTCTCCTCAAACTCCAACCCGTCGATGCAACCTTCCGTCGCGCGAAAAACCTTCGCGCCGTCCTAAAACTCTCATCGCGGCCTCTCCCCAGCTCGCTGCGCTTCTGCATCGTCATGCTGAAATACCCAGCGAACGTTTCATCAGCCAGACGCTCGCTACGTCATCGAAGAGCTATATATACGTGCGCTCTCTTTCTCGCTCTGTGTGTGCACGCGCTTGGAATATCCGCGGAGGCCTGCAGATACACGGCTGGCACGCGCCGGCGTGATGCGCTTCGTCTGGGAGAGATTTCTTTTTTTTCGCGGAGAGGCGAGTGACTTTGGCGATTGGGGGTCGGAGTGTCTGTCGTGGTGGTGGAATGTTTGTTTTGACGCGAGGTGACGATGGGAGATTAGCCGGAGGTGTGGGAGGTGGGATTGGGAGGGTGGGGAGGTGGTTGGTGGAGTGATAAGATTGGGGGATTGGAGGTGCGGGTTTTTGAGGAGAGGTTTGGTTGAGGGGTCTTTGGGGTGGGTGTTGTAGGATGATTTTGGCTGTGAGGGAATGAGTGGAAATTTAGAGCTAATTTGTTTATGTTGAAGATTAGCGAGGCATGAAAAGTATGCGAGGGGTGATCCGAGATAAAGAAAATCTTTCAATTTAGTAAGACTGGTATAATAAAATAACAATAAGGAAAGATAGTATTGAAATATAAGAAATTTGCTGTTGACTTTGAATATTGCCAATGACTTCAGTATATTAAAAATAAAAAATTTATAATTTACGGTACAGATGCGTAATCGAAGTTTTTAAGAAATGCAATGATGCATGTATCGATCCGTACAATGAATAAGCAGTAATCTTTGTGATATTTTCCATTCGTATGACTCTTTTTATTTACTCATAAAAATATTACTGTTTAAACATTTAGTAAAATTATAGCCTCATAGAAACTTAACTTTATCTAACTCTAAACTTTGAAATGAATTCTACATTCTAAACCTCTTCGTATATTAAAACGGTATTTTACAATGATAATTAAAAATAGTCATCAGTCCATATGATTTACTCACTTCACTGCACCTGCTAAAAAATTTAAAAAAAGAAACATTCTCCCAGAACTCTCCGACTTCTCAGTCTCACAAAATTCACATTATCATCTCCTAATCAACACCTCGACACCTCTTCCACGTAAATCCTCCACTAAAACCCACCCAACCTCGCTCGTCACACTTTTCCGCAAAAGGAAAATTCTCGCTCTTCCTCCCACGCATCTATTTTTACACTCCGTAATCTCCCCGAATGTTTACCTATCTCCCTCTCTCACTCCTCCAACCCGCGATGTTTACCTCTAGCTCCACCGTTACGATTTCGGTCAACAAAACCTTCACCACAAAAAATTACGCCGATTCTGCTCTACGTCACCAGGCGGCACGCGCTTTTGTTTGGACGATCCACGTGCGGGGCCGAGCTCTAAAACGGCGGAGAAAAAGAAATAATGCCCGCGGCAGCGGAAGAGCGTGTGACAAGATTGCGCAAGAGCGATTCTATCTCACGGTTTTCGATTACGATTTTCAAGTGTGTATATACACGTGATTAGGTGATGCCCCGCGCGCAGACTTGGTATTATATATGCGCGAGCGCAAGGTGCCTCGATGCAGGAAAAAGTGGCCTTTCCTCGTTGGCTTGCGTATACCGGGAATAGATTGGTAATGTGTTTGTTGATGCTACTGGGGTGGATGTTTGAGCGATGAATAAACTTTGATGTAACTGAACTCTTTGTACCTTGCAGTTTTGTATATGTATATTATGTTCTGTAAAAGATCTGTATTCACTTTAATTTGTGGCCGGAGTACCTCTGATATAATTTTTCCAAATTGCTAACCTATCAAACAGCCTAGCCCCCAAGTTTTCGGTACTACTATCGTCGCATTAACGGCACGCCACTCGTATTTCAAACGTTACCTAACAAAAAGAAGCTTAGTCAAGAAAAAAATAACCAGCGCAAATTTTTGGGAATCCGACTCATACCATATAGTCCGCAAAACTTTATCTCTACAATCTCGCAAGTTAATAGCGCGTAGAGATTGCGTAGAGATTGACCTTCGACTGTGACTTTTTTTCGAACAGCTCGGAGAACTTTGTACCGTCGTGTGAAAACTCTTGGCGAGTTTATCGTTAATCGCGCTTTGATTTGCTTTGTACGTATGGACGATAAGAACTGTCTAGTTATTACGTGATTTCATCGGTCGTACACCAATGGCGTAACTATATACAAAGTTGACGTTGGATCTGCCTGGTGTTTTGATTAGAGATAGTAATTTAACGGAATGTTTGGATACTTATTTTAGAAAAATTTTTTGTGGAGGTGGTTTGAGATTACAGAATATGTGCATATTAGCTTGTATTTAAATATATTATCAATTTAACTTTGATCAATTGGTTATAAATGTTTTAATATATGCAAGCTTTCACGTTCAAATCCATTGTGTAACCGACAAAGTGTTGGTTAAAAATTATGTAAATATTTATCTACACACACTGAGAATTTCTACTTTTACTTGCGAACATACATAAAGGCCTCGCTTATTAATCTATATTTTGACAAAAAAGCGCCGAGACAGTTGCCTGCGCGTTATAATTTTATCGAACACAACTGTAAAAACTTCAGAATTATCACCGCTTGTATTCATTTGTATTTTTATCGCTAACATTTTTATCGACAGCTGTGAGACATCCTTTGATAGAACACGTGCCCAATGAAGAAAGTCATAATAGTACAGCTCGGGTAGTATTGTTGTAATAGAGATAAAGAACAATGCGATGATTAAATTTCAAAACCACTCGACTTTCTTCGCCAAGCGAAAGTAAAGTTCAACCACCTCGTTTTTCCAACTAGATTGACGGGCAAATAAATATTGAAAAAACTATATCTATTCCCCTTCCGACCGACGACAACAAAACGCGAGTTTTTCTCGCGATGTTCAAAGTCCATTTTCGAGCGAAGCTATATACTATCGAACAGAGCTATCCGAAAATTTCGCGGGCACGAATTCAAAAGTCTTCCTTGACTATTGCATGAGTATAATAGAGACGCAGAAGTGTATAGTCGCGACGAGCGCGAAATGGCAAATTATTTTTGGCGCTCGGTCAGCTGCTCGCTTTCCCGGCGCCTACTCCTGACGTTTCGTTATTGTATATATATATTTACACGCGCGTGGCAAATTCGCTCGGCTCGCTGTATAATCGTTACGTAAAGCCGAGAAAAAAAGCGGCGCCTCGGCATATTTTATTTCTGGCGCTTTCTAAAATATCCAAATTTAGAATGCTCGGGCCTCTACTATTTCGAACCGAAAATTTACTTCGAGCTATTGATACGTTATAAGGCAGAACTGAATTTTTAGAGTGCCGAAGTAATTTTTGAAATGTTGATACGGAAACTGAGTATAGTTCGAGCCATTATAAAATTATATACGCTGAACGGGATCGTCTTCATTGGGCTTATCTTGCGAAACACGAGTACATGAGATTTCGGGCTGGATGGTTTAGTTACATAGATATGGATTATCGCGACTCATTGAAAAAAAGTGAAATGGCTCCGGTCGATTCGCGGATACTTGATTTTTGCATTCCTCTGATGAGTGAGCATGCCCGAGTTTTATCGATACGTGTTAATTTGCTCTGATCTTTTCATACGCGCGATTATTTTTCCGAATTTTATCTGTGCTCACATTCAAGGATATTAACGGTTTTGAAGTAGGATGGATAATTTTCTCCTTTTTGTTAATAGCGAGTTATTTAGTAATCTTTGAGATTTGACGTTCATTTTAATATAAGCTCAATGGAACAGAGGGTTAACATAATTTAATACTTTAAGGATACAGTAAAAATTACTATAATTCATTATAATTGGGTGACATGTTTCTTGTTTATTAAAAAATTCGCTATAAAAGAAACTTGTACACATACGCAGAAATTTTTATTATAAAAAAATGTTTATTATTTTCCCTCAGTGCAATTCGTGAAGTGGAATTCATTGTAAATCTACATTAATTAAAGTCTGATTCGGTTAAAGATTAATAAGATGATAAGGATCTTTCGATAACGGTCAAGAGAACGTTTCCGCTTCGAAATTCCCCGACACTTAGAGCGCGCTTCTAATATACTACGATACTTCGTAAATTCTTATCAATTATACGCGGGAGGAAATCCACGAGGTCGGAATATACATTAGATGAAAAATATTATCGCATTATTTGTGTGTTACTTTATTAGCGTTCTAATATATAAAAACAAAAGCAGTCCATCCAGAAAGACGCAGTCACACATATTTACGTACTATACATAAACAAATCTGTTGACTACCGACGTGTACAAGTATCACAGAAACTCCAGCAGTTTTAAAATCATTATCCGCTTGGTGAAAACCACAACATGAGCAATCGTCCAATTGTCTCTTACTACTCCGATCGGCAGTACCACAATCCAATAAAAAATTCATAAACTATCACGGCTTGGACCAACAACAAAATCCCACAGCAGACTATCAAACACCTCGTCGAACAACACTCGAACTTTACCTCTGTCGTGCTAACCTTCCGAACGTACCGATCCTCGAACGCTAGCCTAAAATCCTGCCAGCCGAAGCTACTCTCCTGGCTGATGTGCTTTCTCGTCTGATCCAGGAACCAGTCGAACGCGATGCCACTGAGCGCAGCAGTAGCTGTGGCTAGGGTATTATCATCCCTCCAGCCGAATTTCTTAGCATTCTGCTCGATGTTTTTCAGCCAGGACTCGCCGGCTTTACCTGTTTCACCGCTGAAGCCTGGTAGCAGGCTTGAAGTTAGGTTCAGCATCTGTGTTCTGGTCCTGGTTCGCAGAAGATCGTTTTCCTGTCGGAGCATTCGGTTTGCCTCGATCAACTTCTGTTTGCGAATTCGGCAGCAGCGAGCGCAGGTTGGGCATATAAAGGTACTCATTGTGTCGTTGAGTTGTTGAGAAAATGCTACTGACTTTGAATTGGAAAGATGTTGGTTTTGTTTGAAAATACTCCCCACCAACTCGTACTTCTGGTAAATAATGTTAATCTCGGTATTCATTCCATCAGAATCAATTGGATCTATCTCGGTAAAAATAGCATGCGAGTAAAAGCAAGATCACAGAGTACAAAAGCACGCCTGCTGACACTAGAATCACACCATCCAAGCATATCCAACACCGTCTCAGCACGATCACCCTCGATTCTGACCGCTCCGTTCTTCTACCGCAGAACCGATTCTCAAAGGCCAACTCGAACTCTTTCCAACTGGTCAGCTCATTATGTTCCAACCAACGTCCAGCCTCATCTTCTAGCGATCTCCTCGCGATAGTCAGACACTCATCATCCGTCCAGCCAAACACGTCAGCACTACGTCTCACAGCGGCTAACCAAGCCTCGGCCTCGAAGTCATCACCCTGGAAGCTGGGCAGAGCGAAGGCTGCGTAATTCAACGTCTTCTCAGCGACGTCTGCATCCTTGTCCAGGTCAAATCTTGCACGTAGCTGCTCGTTCTCTGCAAGTAGGATCTCGTGTTCCAGACAAAGTTTCTTTAGATCCTCGTTGTTGTGACACTGGTGGTGGCTGATGTTGCAGCAACGTCTCTTACGGCTGATGGTGGATGAAGGTGATTTTAGAGGATTCTGGTTGATGGTCTGGCGCTCGAAATGCTCACGGTGCTCACGCTCCCACTGAGTCTCTTGCTGGCCAAGTTCAAACATGATCCTATGTTTGATTGCTGGGGGTTCGATCGATGGACTCTGAGTGGGAAGATGTTTACAGTGAGGCTCTCGGCTGGGTCTGAAGTGTTCGTTTATTACGGTTGTATGGTTGGTGGGAGGAGTCAATTTTGTCTTCTCTTACCTGCTGTTTATTGTTTGACTTGTACACTCCTGTTATACTCTTTTGTGATATTTGTACCTGCGAACAACTTATTATGGAGCTAGGTATACACGGAATATTTTGGTCTATTGTTAGACTCGTGCTAAGGTGATAGAAATTCTTTGGGAGATGCAGGAATAATTTTGATGAAATTACAAAAATTTTTTGATAATGTGATTGTTGGTGGTCCAAAAGGGCAATTTCAATATTGGCTTTATCGCAAAACGCATGCACATTTCATTTTTTATTTCAGTTGCATTTTTCGATATGCTACAACTTGTTAAAAGTTTGGTATTAACTTTCAGATAAATGAAATACACTTACTCAGAGTTTGATAGAGATAAAAAGCATGTACTGGCCCCAATTATAAACTAAACAAATACATGAGGGTCACACAAGTTTCTACGATTAATCATCATTCAGGAATTCAACTCGAAGTATCTTTCTACTCATACATACTCTCTACTAATTGTAGGGATTTTCCAAATTTTAATAATGAACAATAACAAAACTGCCAACTATCGTCCGTGCAAGATTAAGTGAATAATTTATTGATTCCAGCTATTGCTAATATATAGCATGAAAATTTAATCTCGTTCCTTCCAGATCTTAACAGACTAAACTGCCTTTACATCATCGCGATAGCGACCTGGAAAATACCGCTTAGAGAAACCCACAATCTTGCGGAAGACAAAAAATGTCTTTTCTTAAAACACCGGTTTCTGTGGAAGCAAGTGAACATATGTACTTACACGCTTAACACGCAAAACGCTTAAGTGGGGTTCAATAATTTAAATTATCATTAATTATTCTTTCCATAAATTTAAAAAATACAAATTTCGTACGACATTTTACACAAAATATTCAATATACAAAATAAATGTTTTAAATCATGCCATTATTTCAGTTCAATAATCAGTTCCCATTAAAACCAAATATCATCTTAAGTAACAGCATCTCATTTAAAAAAATGTCAATCAACTAATATAGCAGAAAATTTCAACCAACCCTAACATATCCATCGTTTTATTTTCATCAGCGTTCCTCCTCATCACTCATCCTCCATATACAAACCATTACAAATCCTTACAACCAGCTCAATCAACCCTCACCCCACCCGCAAACGGGAAAACCCAAAACTACAAACCGAAACCACCAATCACCTACATACCCATCCCCTCAGCTGGAGAGGAAAGTTCTGCCTCGCGACGAAAAAGGCCTCGTGAGTGTATAAGTGAGTGACGTATAAGCGCGCTTGTACGCGGGGCTTCCCGCGCCTATCTTCGGATTTCGCGCGCCAGACGACGACGGGCTCGACTCTACAACGTCGTTTTTTTTTCACTCCGATTTTCCTCGCTCGGCCGCGCCGCCGAATGTATATTTAGGCGGCTTTCGATTCGGCCGCGCGCGCTTTGCACTTCGAAAATTGGAGCGAGGAGAGAGTGATTTATGATTGCGGATTTTTTACGGGAGGGGGGCATTCTTCGCGTCTACAGATTTTCTCTCGAGCTTAAGCTTCCGTCCATCCGCTCACCGGCTTAATTAAACCCAGCCGCAGCGCAATGACTTTTAGAGCGAATCATAATGCACCACAATCACCCAGAGAGACGCTTTACGCAGATATTCGAAGAGCTGGAGGGGCGGCGCAGACACCCACGCGGAATTGTACTGACTCACTCCGAGAGCAAAGCGTTTACGCACTCACACACGTAACTCCAGCTCTCTCTCTCCCTCTCTCCAACGCAGCCTGCTCCATTGACGACGTCGCAGCCTGCCTCCTCTTCTCTCATTCCGTCTCCGCCTACCTTCGTCTTTGTCGGCCCTCTCTCCTACGTCACTCGGCTGCTCGCTTCCCGCCGGCGCGCTGCTGCTACGCTCGCACCGCCGGCGAAGCCAGTCAGTCTCGGCTGATCGAAGCGTGGACGCGCGCGTGCGAGAGTGCCTCTCTGCGCGCCTATATTACCTACCCCCAGAGGACAGTGTCACACAGTTCCCGAGGAGCCGGTGCTTAAGAAAGTACACGCGCATTTTCCGGCAGTGTCTCTTCCCGCGCGATCGAGAAAGTGAAAGTTCGGCTCTCTCGATCATCGAGGAGCTTTCTATATATACACACAGCAAGTGCAGGGCCCACAGTGAAAGCCGAGGATGCTGAGAGAGGACGAGGAGGTGTTCACCTGCGGCTGCACCGTCTGCGTCGAGTTCCTCCATCGATACCATGACCTTCTACAACGGGTATGGGCGCTTAGTATATAGCTATAGAGTTTGACGAGCCGAAAGCACATGTCTTTAACCTTAAGGCGCTGCGCGCGCAGGGACGCATGCGCCGGCGCGTGCATTCGAGAAGCATGCGGCCTGCAAGTGCCGTTGACCCTTTTATTTTAGGTGCGCGCGAGTGTGAGAGTGAGGCTTGACGGCGGTGAGTCGGAGCACGCGAAATCGGAGCAGACGGTTTTTTTCAGCTTTGCTTGGTGGATGGTTTTTTCCGGGTTGTGCGGGCGAGTTTGGGGTTAGTAGTTTTTGGCGGTGGTTAGTTGGGGAAGGGGGATTTTTTAGTGTCTTGGTGTGTATGGGATTGCCTTTTCGACAAGTTTTTATCGTTGGATTAATTTTCGGATTTTAGTGGCGCTGTAAAATAGCCCGTGTGTAATAAAATCGAGAGAGCGCGTTATAGAAAATGTTTGTGTCTTGCTGAACTCGCGCTCGCTGATACCGGCTATCGAGAAGGTTCCATATAGTGCTGAGGAAATTATCAGTTTTTAAGTAGACGGGAATATAATTCGCCGAGACGTTGACTATTGTGTAAATCATTCGCAATGCTCCGACTTGACTAAAATCACTCGAGAATTCTGAAAAAGCGTAACGAGCGTCCTGTCACTCATCGGCATTCAAGCTCCTACATAGTTCTAAAAATGAGTTAATTTTCACAGTATTTATATACTTTTCTCGCTTCAGAATTAATAACTCCACGTAAAATACCAAAAATCTCAAGCTCCAACCCAACACTCCGCCTATCCCGCTAAAACATTTACCTCGAACCAAATCGTAAATCGAGCCTTCTCTCTCTCCACACTTCTCCGAACCTCCACCCAACTCCCCCTCCCTCTCTCCATATCACCTTTCTCCCCGATAACCAGCAATCTCCTCTCGTAAAAAAAAAGCCGATCCGTAGATTCGAAAAATCATGAAGTAACCAAGCGTTTATTAGCTAACCGCTCGTCTGGCATCGCGTGCGCGCGCTCTAGCAAATCGGCAGCCTCATAACCTATACAAGCTGGAGGCAGCGTCGCGCGTGCGTATCCGCCTCCGGCTCTCTGCGGGAGAAAAAAAGCCGTAACCTCACTTTCGATAGCCGCGGCCTTGATAGAGTCGCCAGATGAAAGTTGCGAGTGCATGTATTAATGCTGGAGTCGCACGCCGCTGCATAAGCTTGATGATAAGGAGTGTGAGATATGGGGTTTTTTTTAAGAAGGGAGAGCGGAGAATGACCGGATTTTGACGTGGGAGACGGGAAAAACGCGAGTTTTTGAAGTATGGGTTGTTATGGGTTTTTTTGTGATAGAGGCGTTGACGTAAGCGCGGGTACAGAGAAGTGGGTTCTTGATTATTTGCGAGTCTTTTATGATGATTGGATGTTGTATTGGTTTTTTCAGTCTGGTAAAGGAGAAACGGTAATGTGGATTGTCAAACTGACCAGTAATTAATATTTAAGCACTTTACTCCTACGCGACCGTAAGAAATTATTTACTCGAACGATTAAACTGTTGCACAAAAAGTTAATTAGCCAAACAACTGACGAGTCCGTTATCTCGTAAAAAAGGAAAACTGTTTTATAAGCTCAATCAAATCATCCCGATTCTTCATAACAAATTTTTCCAGCCTTATCAAATCATCTAGACTTTACACAACAAAAGTGACAAATAGCCGATTAAGGCAGTCTCTATACGAAAACACTAAACAAAATCTGTTTCTCACTAGGCGGGCGTCATCGGTTATTTACACCTACCTAAAATGCACTTGTAAACTCCATGACGTAAACCGTTTAGAATCGAGGCGCGTGCCCCGGGGCAAGAAAGTAATGCGCAGATAACGAGAGGCTGATAAGAGCCAGATAGTCAACAGTGAATGACCATCGCGTTTTTCTAGCTCGATGTTTCTACGCCGAGAGGAAATTTAATTGATACACCTTTAGTGTGGCGTCGTTTTATATTGGCCACTTAAGAAAGCCTATTTTTTTGTTTTTTACGTAAAAATTTATAGCAAATTTTTGTATTTGAACATTTTTTTATTAGTTTTGACGTTGAACTACACTTTGGTATAGTTGGACGCGTCTAAAGCTTATTGAGTGAACAATAGCGTGAACTCGGTATTATAATGAAGCTCCCATAAAATTAACAGATTTTTTCTCGAATAAAGAAAGCGCGTTCTGCTTTTACCGTGCAACTTTCGAATTCTGATTTTCCAGCAAAGTCTAAGAACGATAAGATTTACACGTATCTGCATTATTACGCAGCGATTCGTAGAAGTACTGAAAAGCGCAGATAAAACGATGATTCATGCTAAAAATCGAGAAAATCGACGCGTAACGGTTTTCAAAAGTGTCGGCACTTTTTTATGCGCCGCTAATTAGTCATATCCGCCTTTGTCTCAATAAATATGAAATAAACGGCATTAACGGGAATCCGCTTGTAAATTACCATTCTTTTAAAATACCATACACGCAGGTACATCCTTATAAACCAGCCTAACGCACAATACCACCGGAAACTAATAAAAACTCTCGGTTAAAGAACCGAATCTCGCACAAAAGAACCAAATAACAAAAACTCGTCAATCGCACGAACAATCAACTCTAAGTTCACTGCCTCTGCAAGACGCGCCTCGTCATCTCATTATCTCCCGGCTCGCGCAGGCGCGTGTCCCTTTTAATAACTAAGCCAAGGTCTCTCCCCTACTCCGGCCACTTGAAAAAAAAAGAAGAATACCGTTACTGACGCGCGCCGTGGATTCTCTTCATTTTCGTAATCGCGCTTGGGAGGAATTCCGTCAAGGTGCAATTGCTTTATAGAGTCGAGGTTGGCGTTTCGGGATTTTTGGAGCATGTGAAAGTTTACGAATGTGGTGCTCTAGAGTTTCTAGGTTTAATGAATTGTGTGACCGCATTGGATGTGACGCTGGATGTTGACAGTTTTAATTTAGAGATGAACAGTTGCGTATACACCACGTGTAATTTTTTATTTATTGTACCGGGAGGATGTTTGAATAAAGTGTGACGACGAGAGTCTGGTTAAATAATTGGGGGCATTGTCAATTTGCTGGATTATTTTTATTTGTAGATATATACTGACAGGAAGTTTTATAATGTTTGCACAAGTGCCAATGTCCGCTTACGTGGCGCGTTACTCTGAAGTACGAAAATGGAAAAAGCTCGGGCGATTTAAGGTGTTAAAGCTGTGACGCAGAACTCGGTACTTTTTCAAAATAAAGGAAAAATTGTGAAAAAAAGTGATAACTGTTTCTAGAGCAATTACCATTAGGCTGCAATCTCGACATTATGAGGAAATCGAATAGTAGGTCATGAGAGGAAAACGCAGAAATGGAAATTAATGACGCTTGATAAATTATAGGGTTATAAAAATAATTGTTTTACTATAGAAAAAAGAGAAATAATAATTACTTCATTTGATTGGGAGTGCTATATTTTTCTCTATGATAAAGCCGGTATACGCAACAGGTGTCATGAACTTCAAAGTCACAGTTAGACAGTAAAAGAAACTACCAACGACTAGTCAAATGTTTATCTACATTTTACATAAAGTTATCAGTGACGCCGCCTCATTTCCGATAACAATATCACTAATTATTCAATTATTAAAACTTCAATTTAAAAAGCCCAAAACCAAAACAGCCCACCAATCACCTTACATCTACTTCCCTACGCGTCAGATGCTGTTTATCAAAACCTTCCTCAAAATACTTGCGCCACATTTCGCCTCTTTCATTCACGAAAAAAAAAGGAAAAACTATACTCGCCAAACGTGACATTTCCCCGCGCACTTTGGACCGGCTTGCGTCACTGGACCTGGAAAAAACACGCGCCTATATACGTACATGTATGCAGCGGGCGCTATCTGTCTCAATAGAGGAGCGAAAAATTACGCGTCTGACGCGGCTAGTGGTGACGTCGCGAGAAAAGAGCGAGAGAGGGAGGGAGAGAGAGATGGAAAGATTTTCCGGCCGCCGCTTCGCGAAACGCCTCGAATGATAGGTTGAGATTGACGGCTCTGGCCTTTGAACTTTGGGAAATTAGAGCTTAGTTTGTTGAGGATGGTTTTGATGACTGGTGTTTTCTTTTCGTTATGATTTTTTTCTTGTTAAGCAGGTTGTCTTTGACACTGTGGTTAAACATATGTAGTCCGAGACAGGATGTGGTTGGATTTAGTATCTATTTGACCGATGTTTGTGAGTCTATCTCTTTGCCGCATAATTTCTAATCTAGCCGCATCTTTTATATTTCTATGGTCAGCTTCTGACGATCTCGATAATTTTCCTTTACTGTATTCGCAAATAATTGCACAAAGTATTAAGCGATCTTCTCTCTTCGTTTTATTTACTCGCTTAAGCGTCTCGCGAATATGTCATAATTTAATTAAAACTTGAATTCACCTGAATCTGATTAGGCAGGGTGATAAAAGTATGACGAATCCCACCTTGCCACATCATTCTCCTTTTTGCACGAAAAAAGAGCGTTACAAAAGTTCAAAGATAAGAAGCTATCTCGTCGGAAATTGATAAGCGTAATAAGATTAGTGTGAATTTTATTGCAGCGGCAGAAGCGACTTGAAAAAAGACACTATCTAGACATACTAACAAAATAAAACAAACTTAAACTAACACGTAAATGCTGTAATACAAAATATGGAAAATATTCAAGCTCTTAAAACTTCATTAAACAAACTCATTTACGTAATATCTCATTCCTCCCACAATTTAAAATCTGGCATCGCAAAACCTATCCCATCCAAATCAGCAATTACCTACGCAAATCAATTCCGAATCGTCACCAATATATCAATTACCAATCCAAGCTCACACGAGAACCTCGCCAATTGCCCACACACCCAGGAAGTCGAAAGCCACGGCGAAGTTTCGAGCAAGTAATCAGGCACGTGACCTCGCACTGGCAAACTTTCATTCTAATTTATTACGATTACGAACTTGCCAGAAGAGAAGCTTAACCCAGAAGCGGCGCGTTAACAATAAATAACGGAAATTCAAAAGACACGTTAAGCACGAAGGAATCTTTGGAATTCCGAGCGCGGCCGGGGAGCTTGCGAAATCGAAGGCGAGTAGTTTTTGAGAGAGCTTTTAATTAAAGAGCCTGAGGCTCCGCGGTGTATTTTAAAAGTGGCGGGAATTTTGGCGCTGCTGCCAGACGCTTTAAATCGCGCGGAATGGTTCTGCATTTTTAATTTAATTATCGCTTCTTTACTGTGATTATTTCCGCTGATTGTGGGTAGTTTAGTGTACGGTTTGGTAATGAATGTTTTATTTGTAGGAGTTTTGAGGTGGGTGTTTAGGATAGAGCTTTGATGTGAAATCTAAGCGTTATTATTAGTACGAATTTAAAAATTGTAGCCGTGACTTTGAAAAATATTCGTGACTTCTCAGAGTTGTCAGACGAGCAATGTAATTTAAAATTATTACCGTGCGCTTTTACGTAACGTTTTAAAAGCTCACGTGACTACAGATTTATGCTTGTAACCGCTAATGTAGAAATATTATCTAAAACTATCGATTTACTTTTTCCGTAAGAAATTTATTGACTGAAAACTGCTATATTCAAGATAAACAGATTTACTGGGTAACCCGTTTAACAGAAATTTAATTACGCAGGTTAAATTATAAAAATATACACGGGTAATACTTTATGGGCTTATTAAAAAACAAAACTAGAACGTAACGATATTTTATGTAATTTAAAAAAAAACAGCTCCTCTAAAGCTATAAATTTAAAAACTCCAGCTACATCCTTCAACCTACAAAACTTCACACCGCCCCCAAGCTTTCTAAACGCCACCTAACGCCCCAAACAGAACACACTAAATCCCCAACAAACAATCATACCACCACCTAAAAACCCCACACCTCCCCGACCTCCCCCAAAAAAACCATCCAACTCCCTCGCACACGCGCTCACACAATATGGATTTTCGAAAATTCGACCTCGAGCCCCAGCGCGCCGTCGCGGTGGCCTCCCTCGCTTTAGCCTACATCTCTCCGCAGTGGCACATGTACCGTCCACGTGCCCCGCCGCGCAGCTCAGCCAGCTCGTATAGGAACCAGCTCGCAATGCGCCGAATCGCACCGACTGACATTGGCGAACGAACGGCTGGCAGTCGGCCGGATTCTACGGGCAGCGCCAGTTTTTTCGCTCTCGGCACGTCGCCGACAAGCTGCTATTAACGCACCTCCGTCCCCGAGCTTTTATCACAGCTTTTCGCGTCCACGAAGTGTGTTTTTGAGGCAGGATGGATAGCCTGGACAACATAGACAGCGACCTGTGGCTGGAGATCTACGTGAAGTTAAGTAGCTAAGCGAACGAGATTATGGGATGAACTTGGAGGGCTCGCGCCAGCTACGGGGCTCCAATGTCACGGTTGGATATCGTTGGATGGCTTTGACGATTCGCGTGTTCCTATCGTTTTTTTTTTCGTGACAGTTTTGCGGTGGAGTGAGCGGCGATGTAATTGGGAGTGCGAGGCTAGCCCGTGTGTGTCGTTGGAGTTATGTCATGATGAGGTTTATGTAAGGATCTTGTGTCGCTCTGGCTGATGCGCTGTGATATGATACCCGAGTAATGATTACTCTTTTACAACTGCCTTCTGTGGTTTATATATACGTGATTTATTTGAGCGGCTCGGTGAAATTTCGAGCTGTCAATAGTGGAGTATATCAGCTGGTCGAGGTTATAAATACAAAGTAGTGTCAGAAAAAAGCAGCGGCCTCGATTGTTCCATTCTGACCTGCATTCTCATCCGTTTCCCTGGCTCGAGACAATTGGATTCTCTCGTCGTTTCCGGTTCGCGTGTTATTGTATGTCTTGAAGTTCGATCGATAAGCTCGCAAGTCTGAATTCGTTACATCATCGATGCAAATCTCCGCGGGTGAACTTCAGCTGCGATCGCTTAATTGCACCTTCCTGATTGCGCATTGAAAGCATGACGTCGCATCTCGATTATAATTAAAACTAGCCGCAAGCTCATCGAGACGAAAGAAGGAAAATACCAACATTTTCTCGACTCTATCTCGGCGTTACGCTATATACGCCAAAAGCACCGGATTAACAGCTGTTCTTCATTAATCAAATCCGTCGGCACGTAATCCGCTATTTCTTCTCGCCCGTGACCGAGACATTCACGTGCACGTCGATATTTCGCATTGCCGAAAAAGTATACCTACTTAGTATAGCGAAAACTGGCGCGTTTAGGCTTGGATCGAATTCGCTCGTGCAATAAATTGTCGTCGCGTGTTGAGCTTGCGGTGTAAAACAGAAGCTTGGGTGTATATATTATACATAGAAGCGCTCAAAGGGACTGTGGGTAGTGTAGATTATCAGGGAGCTGTCAGCGGAGCTTGGAGCTTGCGGTGTCGGTGTGTATATGTAGCTGGCGTTGGTTGAGTAAATGATGCCAAGGCACGATGATTTAAGTCTCGTGATCGTTGGGAAATCGCTGAGCGGTTATGATATTTTCTTTTTGTGAATTGAGAGTGTTGTCGGTCGATTGCTTTTTATGGAGTCGACTTTATTATTTTCGAAGTTTGTTGTGGGTTTCATTTAGATACTTTCGTTGTACAGTTCGAAATTACGCTTTCGATTTCTCCAAAATCGCCAATGAAGCCCAATCCAGGCCCCTCCGGCTGACCACCTCAATTTAAAACCACTCCAATCATCCGGAAAAAACACGCCCATAAAACAATCGTCTTTATCATCCACATAAAAAACACATACATCACACTCAACCCCATCCTTCGCGACCAGCGAATGGAAAAATTCGGCGCAAGCTCGAAATCGATAGTCTCTAATCAAAAGCCCGGCTGTTTATTATTATGGTTTCGCAGCTGATTGGCTCTTGTTCGAAAAAAAAACGAAATTTTATCGGGCTTCTGCAATGTCGAATTCATGTCAACACCGAATCTTTCTGAGTCCGAACGCAGACTTTGACACCTACTGCGTCTCTGTGATGTCCCCCCCGCGGCTTTATTTATCGGCTGGCTGGAGTGTGGTTAAATGAAAAATGTATGTACGTGACGTTGTAGGCGCGAGTGTACTTTTGCGTATGACGCGAGTCGATAATGAACTTTGGATACGTCGGAGGATAAACAGTGAGAATGATGAGCGATCGCTGGCTATTGTTGATTATTGATTAAGGAATTTTGCGCGATTGAAAAGCGGCTGCTGGTTTTGCGAGTTTTTTAATTTGATTTTTATAAATAACGTTTTTGATTGTGCGAATTTTAATGATGAATGATGAATAGATAAAAAGTTTTGCTTGAAATTCTTTGAAGATAAAATTCTGTGATTATACAAGCAATGTTTGTATATTTTTATTCTCTTCTTTGTCTTTAAGCACATTTCAAGTTATCCTTATCAATTACAATGAATTTTTTAAATGTACTGTATATTCTTTAATCTCAACACCTTTTCCGTGAACCGATAAAATCTAAAAAAAAGTCTATTAATACACAAGACATTCAAGCTATATCTAATCGCCCAAAAATTGAATTCATACTTTCGAGATAACAGCTAGCGTAACTACTAAAATACAAAACCGTTACTTAACAGCCGATCGACTATTAAATAATCGAATAAAATAAATCAATTATTAAATCGTACCGACGAGTTCGCTCTTTAATAATTATATTCTAATTTATGCAAAACACACATTTCAACCGGCCTCGCCTACCACTGATTAGTCGTTGCGCAAACGTTATACCTACTGCAATCATTACTTTAATGCCCTCTTTGCAAAAAAAAAGGAAAAATAAAAGTCCCGCAACTCCTTCTTTAAGCTCCTTCTTACAGTATAACGAAACTACTAAGAAAAACGTTCGTTTTGCAATGCACTCCACACGGAGGAATAAATAAGAGGCTGGCAATAAAAAAGAGACGTTCCGGCGTAAGCTTGAACTACATATTGCGTGTAAGTGAAACTTATTTGAGCAATGAAGTCGCGATCTATATAATTCCGAACGCGAGAGATCGAATTGCTCCGAGCAGAGTCCGCTGTTTAACGAATTGAGGAGTTGTAGTGGAATACAATAGCTGTAGTTATTGTTTATTAATGCTACATTATACTCGCTACAATTTTTAAAACCTCCTTAAAGTTGTTTTTCCTGAACACTTCAATCATGCATTAACCATCAATCAAAGCTCACTCTCATCCCTTCAAATTAAAAAAAAATCATCTATCGACACCTAAATTCCAAAACCTTCGATCAAACCTTAATCCAACCAATCGTTAAAAACCTCGAAAATATCTTCCCGACAAACCCGGAGATCGAAAAAAGCCGCGGGCAACGAAGCGACAATCTTTTCTTCTCGCGCCTTTATACAAGGACTTTGTCCGCGCTCGTGACGGCTTCGCGACAAGGTTACATTTAATAAACGCAGTAATTCGTTCCGCGATATCGCAGCGCGACTGCTGCGAGCGATATCAGCTCCAGAGAGCGCGCCCCTTCGGCTTTTGTTTCGCATTATTTGGAAATTGTGCATACGTTTAAGGATCGAATGCGGATTTCGCGGGAGTTCGGCTTGAGGATGGGGACGACGGCCTTGGGGATTTGCGGATTTGAACGCGAGGCCGGTAGTAAAAATGTCTCAGTTAACTTTTTTTTAGAGATTTTTTCTGAGCCTTTGTGCTGTTTTTATTCAATACTGTTTAAAATTAATACTTCGAATCTCGAAATGTATCTACATTTCAATAACACTGATATCACCATGAAAAACCATAGTCCCCAGTAGCTCTCTTATCAACCCACTCAGCGGCGCCTAACACTTCGCTCACTCCTCGAAACTAAAAAGAGCCAACCCCGCTGAAAACCGATAAAAACCGGCCGCGACAGCAGGCTAGCCGGCGATTAATTACGCAAGCCGAACGTCGCTGCTCCCCGACGTTTTTCGTATACCGCAGGCGGCTTCGTCGACGTAACGTTGTGCAACGCTCTCATTGTGATGCGCAGACGGCGATAGCCATCGGAGCCCGGAGAGATCCGGCTCTAGCCGGATATGTGTCGTTGCGCCCTGAGGATGATCGAGATTTGTGGGTGTAGGTGAGGAGAATTGGGAGTGTGAGGTGATAAGAGTGGTTGGATGGGTGGGTTATTGGGGTGATGTTGTACGAAGTGGCTCGTTTTGGAGGTTTTGTATAGTCGTGCCCCTTGACACCGAAAACGGCACTCTGGCTGGGAATTTTTTAAGTGATTGGTCAATTTCGTTGATTAGTATTCACTTGATTGTGACGACGCGCGCGAAAGGCGAAAGTCTGATCCATCGTTGAATTTCGAACTTTCGCTAGGCTAGGATTTATCGATTTATTTTACGCGTTCGCGTGGATGCACAATTGAACTTGAACCAGTTCAGGCTTTATCTGTAATCGTGTCAATGACGCGGAAGAGCGCGAAATCGTAATAAAGGTTTTTAAAGAATTCTTTTTATGCGCGATTTAATGAAGCGTGCGATTGTGCTCGTAAAAAGTAAGGTTTGATTTTAAGGAAACTTTTTTACGGCTACTAAAAATGCTAAGTTAATGAAAAACTGGATATTAGTGTAGATAGGCTTTTTACTCGAGTTAGTGTGATAATTTGTCACATTTGCGTCTATTTTTATCAGTATTAAGAACGCCTATGATTTTTTAGTAACTGAATACCTTTACCTTTTTTGTTTTAATTTTATTTATAGAACCGTTTAGACAAAAATATCTACAATCCCGACA
>JAPYZA010006299.1:0-15353 GCA_030522685.1 Eupelmus azureus | reverse complement strand
TTAAAAACGCAAGTGAGTCGGGAGTGCGTACTCGGATTTAGTGAGGTTATGGACGACTTTCGCAATACGCAGCGTTTGCGGAAGAAGAGCGAGAGAGCCAGCGTAGACATGAGCGTGGCGGGGGTATCTACCTCGAGTTTGGCGAGGTAAGGCTGCCTGCCTCGCTAGCCCGGCGGTACACGGCGTTGCGCTCCTTGCCGCAAGGTGTCGCCGATTCTTACACCGCATTTGGGGACAAAAAGGGCTCTCCGTGTACTTATGTAAACAAGCGAAGAACTCTGCTGTTGTTAAGGATTTTGATATTTTGATTTAACTTGTTAATAAAATGACGTTATCAACTGTACTAAAGATTAAGTATACAACAGAGTATTCTGAATTAAAATATATATGTTAATGTTAAATGATGAATACATTTTTTTAAAAGACGTTGCGTGCCAGTCTTATATAAGATATTCAGGAAATACAGCTGTAATATCCAACCATCAGGACAGCCCGCGGCCTATTTAGAATAAATTAAAAGTTCAAAAAAGTGAATAGTTGTTGTTAAATTAATGTAATTAGTAATTTACCAAATTCTGCCCCAAATATTTTTAAAAAATCTTCGAAATAAATCTGAACATTAATCACAATCAATAATTTACAATCCCGTTCACATAAACCACAACCGCAAACGCTCCTCGCAACAAACCTTTTTTCCCTCTCCTAGGAAGTGATTTTTTAAGAGCTTCTATTATTTTAAACGCACGGGGCCGCGACCGGAGGGGGATGCGTCTTTTTTTTACCGCCATAAGCTACCCTCTTCGCCACCCCAGAGCCAGACCATGGGTCGGAAATCGCGGGCCAAAAAAAAAGAAAGAAGGGAGAAGACAGAGAGAGAGGGAAAGTTGCTTTGGGCAACCCCCGGCGGGCTTTTATAGCGGCCCATTTGGCGCGACAACGAGCGTGGAAACTTCTTTTAGTGTATATCGGCCGGCCGGATTCCGTATACGAAATGCCAGATTCCAGTAGGAGACGGTTATGGGGTTCCGGATTATCAATTTGTTATCCCTCGTGTTTATTATTTCTCGCCTGGATTTCGATGCATATGCGTGGGAGGACGAATGCCAGCTGGGAGTTCTTAGCTGCTTAGGGAGCGAGGGTAATGAGTCGTTGCTTTTTTGTAAATAAGACCAGTGTTTTGATTGTTATCGCGTGGCTGCATACATTACGAGTGTAAGGAAGTAAATTTGGAAGTTTTTTAAGCTTGTAATTCGTAAATGATTTTTTAGGAGGATGTGAACGCCTCGGTTTTACTGACATCGAGTTTCTTACGTGAAAAATGAAGTTTATCCTTTGAATATGTATAGAAAACGTTCTCTTTGAAACGGCTAAAACAAACTTGAAATCGAGGATTAGATCTATTTTAAAACGACTTATACCTTGAGCCTTTATTACTTACATAGAATTTTAGGAATTTCATAATAAATTGATAATCTGATAGCAGAAAACGTTATTTACACGTATAAATAGTGAAAAAGACATTAATTTTCAGTAGGATTTTTCATTTTATCGCCAAGGTCGCCAGCGCCCGGCAAAAACTGAGTCTTCCCACTGTATTTTTCAGCAGAGTGGACGAGAGAGCTCGTTATCCGGCTGAGCATCGAGCTGTCCACGATGATTTAGGCGACCGGACGCTGGATTTGGGTCCAGCCAACCAAGAACACGATAACTCGGTCTTTGCTCTCCGGGCGAAGCTGCGCAACCTTTTTTATCAGCCAATTTCAACTATCTACCGTCCCTTCGTCAAATCAAAATCAGCAGTTTTGCCGCTGCTCTCTCTGCGTGTTCTGCCTTGCTTTATGCTGTTTTGGATTTTAGATTGATCGCTCTCGTCTTTTCCGAAAATAGATACCTTTTATATTTAATTTACTTGTAAAGTCTTAGGTTAATAAATTTTAAATAATAATCATCTACTATGCGCATATTGACAGGGTTTAATTCACAAAAGGAAATAGGATCTGCTTATTTTATTCCTTGACTAACTACGTTTAATACATCTCAATCAATAATCGATACGAGTAGCCCACTGCTTTGCACAACCGAAGAATTTAATTTTCAAAACACTATAAATCACCATCAATCCCAGCCGAACCCTTCAACAATAGCAATTCTCCTCGAAAATCCCATTATTCCCAATGCACCATAAAAACAGTCGCATCCCTCTGAACTCGGGCAAAACGTGTTCACACCACTATACGGACTTTCAGCAAGAAGGAGCCAGCAGCGGTGGCCACTTGGGCATCGCGCCGATAAGTGGTAATGAAGATTTCGGCCCGTCCCGCTTAGCAAACTACCCTTGTGTTTAATAC
The DNA here is from genome assembly GCA_030522685.1 of Eupelmus azureus. Lineage (NCBI taxonomy): Eukaryota > Metazoa > Arthropoda > Insecta > Hymenoptera > Eupelmidae > Eupelmus > Eupelmus azureus. The sequence continues at coordinate 13,005 of JAPYZA010006299.1, read as the reverse complement.
GTAACCATCATTATGTCCCAAGATTAATTTCATCGGGAGCTACACGCTGTAAGGCGCGCCGGGGGAGCCGGCCTCTTATACATCAGCCGAGCCATCGAGGGTGACTCGACCAAACTCACGTGTCTGTGTGTATGTGTGTGAACGTATTCGATCTTAGCAGTCTCTCTCTCTCTCTCTCTCCGGGCTAAGAAAGCGGACTTTGGGCGTCGCATCGTCCCCGGGGGATGCACAGGGATTAATTGACACATCGCGCGCGCGAGCCGGTGACTGATGAGGACTGGCGCGTCCGGAAAAACGACAGCCGAATCGCAGCTTTTTGCCAGACGCTAGGGGGCGCTCGAGATCGCGGGAGCAGCGCGCGCGCTCGAGCGCAAATAACGCCGGCTTGATTAGAGAAACGTTATATTGAGGGCCGATGTGCGCGACCCTGCAGAGAGGAGGCATCGCGCGTTGACGTAACAGATTGGAATTTAATACGAGCCAGCCTGACACTCTATTTGGAGGGCGACGAGGCTGCCGCCGTGGCTGCTTCTTCCTTGGCAGGCGGAAAGGGCCGAAGGGTGGCGGCGAGGTGGCTTTTGCCGAATTTGCGTTTCTAATCATTTTTCGTAGCTTTTAGGAGGGGGGTGGGAATTAATTGTGCATTAAGGTGGGGCCTCGGCTTGGCTGATTTTTGGCGCTGGAAAGTTCCGTTTTCGGGTTGATTGTTTAATGATTTGGCTTGGTTTAATTATGGATTTTGGAGAGGATAGGTGGCGTTACTCTTCAGTTGTTTAATAAGACTTCTATATTTCAACTTTTTCAAGCATTGCCTGTTAATTTAATTGCTTTTCCAACTTGTCTATAATATTTCAAATTAACCTTTCGTCTCCAGTTGATATTGCAGCAAGTCTTTTAAAACTCTCGTTTCACGAATGTCCTTAGAACTAAGGGTATCCATTTCCACCTAAACTTGCGCCTCAGAACTACCACCACCACCAATCACACCGAATTGACCAAAAATGCATGTATACCTTACGCAACATCAGCCTCGCCATAAAACACTCGGACTGACCTAAACAAAAGCGAGCGCGAGTGTCCAGTTCGCGCATTCGCAAATCAAGGCCCGCCCGATAAGGCGTATACACGCGGACAGAAGCGCATAGGCAAGAGCGAAAGAGTATACGAAGAGAGAGAGAGAGGGAGAAGAGAGAAGGGAGGAGGCGCATTCCGCGGTGAGTTATGGGCGCGGACTCTGCTCGACGCTCAATTTACAGATGATTCCGCGTGTTACCGCTCTCGCACGGCCGGCTCGGTTAACCTTCGTGCCAAACACTTAATCTTCCGCGGGCGGGCGGGACGGATTTGTAAGCGCGCGCGCGCACGAGCGAGATAGAGCGTTCGGACCGCGACCCTCGTGCCCCATAAACTTCCCCCCAGAGAGAGAGAGAGAGGCGCGAGATCTCTCCTATATATATACGCGGCGCACGCCGAGAGAGAGAGGTCCGCCCGCTTCCAGATTTATGGGAGCTCGATGGCTCGACAATAGCCAACAAGTTGCCGGAAAACGATCGCCCGCCCGCCAATACGTCTATGAAGTGCCGATAGGAGGGCTGCTGAGAGAGCGTGTGTGGATAGAGAGAGCTGAGACAAAACGTCTCGTTTGCCATAGAGCTCTCGTGTGGGATTTATGGACGAGGTAATAGGACGAGCTGCTTTGACTTTTACTCTCGGCTTCGATTGATGGATTTTTGGGAAGGTTGGAGATTTGCGGACTCGCTAGTTTGGGATTGTCCCGGGCTCGCTGTTTTTTTTTTTTGTGTTTGTCTGGGGCCCGTTGTTTTTTTTTTTTTTTTTTTGGTTTATCATCATTTTCTTTATTTCTGATCGATAAAGGTTTTTGTTTACCCAATGCAATGCTGAATATATAAACACTTAATGTATACGTTCAAAGAATGTTACATTTCACAACTAAAGCTAAAATTTAAGGTTTTAAGTTATTAAGACAATTTAGTAAATTTATTAGTCATATTTTAAAAGCTCTAAATTTGTTTTTGGAAAATTTTCATTATTTTAAAAATTGAACTGATAGTGAAATTCGTAAATATTCTACCAGTATATTTAGTAAGACGCAAAGTTTTATTTACACAGTTCCAACTATTTAAATTTTATAAAACATGTTCTTAATTTGTGGTTTAAAGTTTAAATTTATAATGAAGTTTTAAAGATAAAAATGTATTTATCTTCTGTAAAACTATCAAAATAATTAAACTTTAACTGCATAATAAATTTAATAGTGATCCTAAAATATCAAGTTTGAACAATTTCTATAGCTCGTTAAAGTAATGAAAGAAATTAAATTCTATTTCTAAATAAAGAACTAATATATATTTAATTTTCATCCATAAATTTTGTGACTGCCTTAAACGGTAATGCTTTTTAGTATACATTTTTATATGAGCAATAATTAAGATAATGTATATTTATCAATAAAACTAAAAATATTTTTGTTCAAACAATTCTGGCATTGAAAATATTATTTCCGTTTATTTTATTTTATTTTTAGATAGAACTTTTCACATATTTCCTTCTAGTTATAACGTATCATCAAAATTCATATTTTTTCATTTAGTTTTTAAATTTTTATTATATGTAATATTATTTTATTATGGTACTTGAAATGTTACAAGAAAGTATAAGTAATCATTACACAAATATTCATCACATGCAGCAATAGTAACAGATAATACAATTAATAACATTTATAGTGACATGATTCATTATTTGCCATTAGAAATCTTATCAAATACGATCAAAGTTTAAGTTCGCACGGTTGATGTTATCCTAATTATGTAATGGCAGATGATTCATTTATGAAAGTGATTGTTATACTAATCATTTTAAATTATAATGCAATTTGCTGTTTAATCAGAAACTAGTGTATTGTAAAATTTTTAAATCTCGTTACTATAAATTCTGAATATACAAAATTAGATTTTTGAAAAAAGAATTTCATTTTTAAAAATCGAATTCCTTTTACTTTTCCATATTGAAAAATTCTATTGGAATATTAAAGCTTTACTGATCATTTGGTACATCTATTTCATTTATTCAATTATCAATATAAACAAATATTATTCGTCACGCTGTGATTACTAGAATAATAATATAATTATTTGAAACTAGAAATCAATATTTTGCATGAAAACTGCGATTAGTTCCGGTTTCTAGATTTAAAAAAATTATTGGTCACATATTTTTTCGTTTTTGGATTCGACAATTAATAACAGAGTTATAGCAGTTTTAAAAATCCGTGTGACATCACGTTTGCTCACTATGCAGACATATTACAATAGTTAAAAAGGTGATTGTAAAAAGCAGTCATGATGTCACGCGCATTTCAAGCCTTTATACTTTCGCAAATAATTATCAAATAATTAAAACAAAAAATACATATCTAATAATTTTTGAAAATCTTCAAACCGATACCAATGGAATTTTTCATGAAAAACGCTAATTGGATAAAAACGCCAATCTTTGTATGTGTAGGCAACTATAAGAGTTATCCTATCAATGTGTATATTTCAAATGATCACTCTATCTAAATTTCATTCCTATTTCATAAAAACATCGACACTACAACAACAGATTCTAAATTTCACACAACAAAAGTCTCTAGAAACCAGATCTCCCCATAAACCATCCCGCGTGCATCCCAAATTTCCAGCAGCCGGCCAAACTCCCCCATTGAATAAAAGTCATTACCGCAAAACGATAAAGCTTCGCAAGTCTGCGGAAACGCGCCGTTAAGGCGACACGGCATTAGTGAAAATTCCGGAAATCGCCGAAGGAAGCTATGCCTCGACTGCTGCCGTCGCTCGCCGACAATAATTCATCCGACGGCTCACGCGCCTCGTCCCCGTACATAGCCAAAGGGTGCACCACAATCCCCGCCATATGCAGGCCATCTTTTCGAAAAACCGATTTTCACGGCGGAGCGATACATAACGGCGAGCCGGATAATTTGCGTGTCCGAGCGTCCCATTGAACTTTTATGAAGTGCGCCCGTGTTTGCAAATGTCCGAAACGTGCGGTTTTCCGGCTGGAGATATATGCACTGCAGATGTGTGAGGTTTAAAGGGCGCGAGGCGAGATGGACCGGGCGAGAGAAAGGAGTGGCAGTGAATTGTCATTAGCCGGCCGGGGAATCGGAGAGTCGAGGCCACCCTGCGGAGGACCACAATGTGCTGGTGGCGGAGAGGAGCAGTATAAGCGGCCCGCCTAATGTAGTAAATGAAGCCGTCGCGAGGAGAGGGCCGACAGTGCGCCGGCCCTCGATAACAATTGACTCAATAATGCCGATTTGCCACCGTCTTGGAGAGCGCTGGGTTCATTGTGTGTTGGACACGTGTGCGAACCCTTTTGTTGATGGGAAAACTAAGTGACTGACTGTGGTTCGTGAAAGTTTTGTTACTACTAATGTAAGTAAATATTGGGATATTTATGGAAAGTTTTATATTATATTCACTTGTGTATAAAGTATTCAAATATAAAACACGTTTTTTTAGTGAATGTACTTATTTGCATTTTTTTTACATAAAAAAAGGAAAATCATGTTTATTCAGCTCAAAGAATAATATGACAATGAAGATCCAATTCAATCTGACGTCTAAATATTTATTGAATACTATTGAAATGGCTTACGTCGGATTAACTGAACACTAATCCAAAAGTGTCTAAACACTGAGGCTAATCTTCTTAAATCTACTTAGTGCCTCCCTTGAGTGTAATAGAATCTCCCAAAACAGACTTAAAATTTGAGGACTACTAGCTTGCAAATAAGTGTCGTAAAGGATTTGACGAGACTTTATGTAGAGAATTGTGTAATTTGAGTTATTATTTATTAAGTCTGGTTATATTAATTGTTTCATTAGTAAACAAGCGATAAAAATTCAAAATGCACCGTCCCGAGTCAAGTAAAATCCTTAGACACTTTCTGAAATATGGTTGTTATTTGCATTACAAATGCAGAACTATGTAAATAACTTGCTGCAGTAGTATTTAAGTTTCCTAAAAATCAGAGCACTCGATGATTGATTACAAGTATTTATCAAAAATGCAATGCAAAACAATTTTTTATTGTTTTGTTCAAAGTACCACGATTCAACATGAATTATTGGATTTACAACATTTGTTGTATTTTTACTACAAAGAAAATTTATTCTTTCGATTTTTACAAGTTCAAAATTTGTAGCATAATGTTTTTAACTAAAAAGCTGATAAAGAAGTTTGTAATATCAAGAATATTATAAAATTTGTATAAAGGTTCAATGAATGGTTCCACGATCTTGAAACCAATCCATTCAGCCCTTATTAAAATTATTAGTAACGATTATTAGAAGAATAAAGAGAACATTATAAAATGTTAAACGTAATTTTGCTCGAACCATAATTTATATATGTAAATGTAATCCAATAACTGAATTTCACAGTATTTTTAAATGCTCAATAATTTTCGCCCCTCTAACCGAGAATTGCATTATCAATTTCCGCTGTTTCCACCCGACTTCTTTAAACATAAATCCAGAACCTCAACGTGAACGCACCAACCGATCTTCCTAGCCCGCCAAAAAAGCAGCAAAACTTTATTACCTTGCTGACTGCTCTTCCTCGTCGTCTTCTTCTCCTTCATCCACGGATACTCCGGCACGTTAACCCCGGAGCTATCCTGAACCCCGTGCGGGTCCATCATCCCATGGTAACCCGGATGGTGGGCCCCGGGGCTCATGGGCCCGCCGGGCGCCGATCCGGGCGAATGCTGAATCGGGCCGGCGCTGCCCTCGTTGCCCATCTGCGGCAGGGCCGTCATGAACTCGGCCATGGAGGGCTGGCTGGAGATGAAGCCGGTCTCCGCTGAGCCGAGCGGCTGGCCCACGGCGTCCATGGCCGACGGATGGGCCCCGTGCGGGGGCAGTACTGCACCGGCCCCGGCCCCCGCAGCCACCGAGGCCAGCCAGAAGCCACCGCCGCCGTCGGTAGCCAGGACGGCTGGCGGCGTCGGCGACCTCGTCTTCACGTCCTCCTCTTCCTTCGCGTAGCCACTGGCTTGATCGGTGACCAAGGGCTCAGGGTACTGCTGCTGAAGCTGGGCGTAATGGTAGGAAGAGGTGTACTCGTTGTTGTTGTGGTTGACGAGGCCGACGGCCAGCGGCTCCTTGCTGCTGCCCCGATGGATGCCGCGCATCAAATTTTCGGGTTGGAGATCTTCAGTGATGATTGGCTAGAGATGTCTCCAGCTTGTGGAATTATTTTTTTTTTAACTTAGGGACAGGTCTAGTTCAGAGTAGAGACTAAGGAGTTCGGAAAGGTTATCGATAACACATATTTCACTGTTGTAACAAGCACTGTGTTGTTATTAATGCTACCACTGCGTTGTTAGTTTCTTTTTTCATCTAGTTTGAGTCAGAGATTATAAGGTGACATTATTCTTATAATTCATATAGTTTATACAACTTCATTATACAGAAATCGTTATCACAGCAAAACCGATTTTAACGCGGATGCACACACCACTACATTTGTTTCTAAACTTTGGTTCTCTTGACCGGTTCAAGGGACGATCTGCGCATTTATTTGTTCAAAAGACGTACCAGACACTAATCACTTTTCACTTGGACAAATAATTCCGTACGCCGAAGAACTGTATTTAAAACCTTGCACAATTTTCATCCTACTTTCACACCATCCCTCGCAAACGCATCTCTCCTCCCGTCTCCATCCAAGCCTACCAGCGATCGCACTTGCACGTTCCTCCAATCGTACCTCCAACCTCCTCGGAATCAGCAATCATCATGGAAATCGTCCTTACAATCAGCCTCGATCCAGCTCGCAATCCAGCGATGGAAGCCCGCGTGCGATAAGGCCGAGCGTCGAACCGATCGTCCGGAACCCTACGAGCGACGTACGCGAAATGAAGGAGAACCAGAAGCGCGCTGCAGTTCGCTCGCGCGCACCGTTCGTCTGTGTGCGCCTGTGCGTGTGCGCGCGGCTGGCCGAGTGTGTCGCGCGCGCGCGAGAGCAGCACGCACACAGAAGAGCCGTTCTCTCTCGGTTGACAGAGAGGTCGGTTCGTATGGCGTGTCCCCGTTGTTACTACTGCTCTCTATCTCTGTCTGGCGGGCAAACGCGCGCGAGAGAGAGCGAGCGAGCGCTCGATCCTCCTGCGGTTCGGCCGGGTCACGTGAGCGGCGGCGCCGGGCCAATGGGCGCGCGGTACCGTGTTCGGCCCTCCCGACTTCGTAGGCGGTGCGCGAGAGGGCTCGCAGAGAGCTCTGGATACGTACATCCGCGCGGCAGCGCTGCATGCGGCCGACTCGCGCTGCCGGAGAGAGAGGAGAGAGAGAGGATCGCGGCGGCGATATGTAGGCAAGCGCGAGAGAGCGGCAGCGCAAGTGTGGGCGGGCCGACGCGAGCGATGCGCAGACAGAGAGAGCCGAGGAGCGGGGCAGTGGTGGGGGAAGGCTGTCACGTGCGAGGCCACGCGGTTCTCAGAGCAGCGCGAGTTTCTGGACGCTCTGTGTGGCGCTGAAGGTGCAGGGATAAAGCTATGTGGTTGGGTGTGTAAGTGCGTGATGCAGGTACGTGTGGTTATGGTTGTGTGTGTGGATAATGTATAATTGGGAGAGTGAGTAGTAGAGAGAGAAAGAGAGAGAGCTTGAGAAAGGTCATGGAGAGAGGCTGTCTTCTTGGTGGCGGTTTTTATCATGAGGGTCATTGGTTTGTTGAAGGAGCTTTCGGGAGCTGTTGTTAGCATGCATGCATGGTTATACACCGAGAGGGGAATTTTTGAAAAAATTACAATATTGGGCAGTAAAGCTGTCACAGACTGGAAAAATCTAAAAAGCTACTTATACTTTACAGACAATTTTACTACAACATAAGAAAACTTTACGATCCATCTTATAAAATTTACTATACTACTTTCTAAAATTTCCTGTAAGGTATTAAACATTTTAGATTTTTCCAGTCTGTGGCAATTCTTTACTGTCCACTATTGTAATTTTTCCAATAATTCGTTTCTCAGTGTAGTGAGAAAAATTAATAAGGGACTTATTTGTAGAAGAATTTTTTAAGTATGCTGATAAATACTGTCAGTTTTATATAAATGTAAATTATTTTCTATAAGAGAATTCAAATTATCAACTATATTATAAACATTGTAATTACGATATGAACCCTGTGGAAATGTTAACGATATTATAGCTAGAAATTAACTAGACCCATTAAAAATTAGCTAAAAGCCCGATAACCGGAGCGCCTTGTTAAAGAAGTTTCTAGCAAGAAACCTGTTCATTTAAAAACTTTTTTTAACATTCATATAATATATAATATGTAATAGTCTTTCACGATTCTTTCTGATAATAATACATTATTGTCTTTGATTCTAACCATCCCTACCAACTGATACTTTGAATTTTGCTTCCACATTAATGAAAAATAAAATCCCTAACCAAAACGTCCGAACACACATCCGCAAACTCTAAAATAAACGCTGACCTCCATCTCTCGTAAAATTCTCCTCGCGAAATACGCAAATTTCTCGGCAGCAGCAGTAGCGGCGCGGCTAGCCATTTTTCAACGGAAAGCAATTTTCCGGGCTTGCCGGTTATTTTTTCCTAAAAATAAGCGCGGCATTTTTCCCTCTCCCGCTGCTGTCTCCGCCCATCGAAACTAATATTTAAAACAGCCGTCGTGCCCGCGCTTCAGAATCGACGCGCCGACGTTAACGGTCGAAGGCAGCTCGCTCGCGGGCGCCGGCTGCTCTTGTGTCTGTGTGCGCGTGTGATGTCTATGTGTGTTAGCGGCGAGAGCGAGTGGCAGAAGCGGCGGAACGCTTTCGATGACAGATTACCCTGATCCGCTTTGTGGCGAAGCTCTCATTTGGACAGGCGATTTGATTGAAAAGTTCAGCGAGACGACGGAGGAAGAGTAGAAAAAAAATATTCTACATTCGTGACGCTACCCTCATGAGGCGATTCTTCTTGCGAGCGTTGAACCTGGAGCGGACGCGCACGAAATTGTGCAAAACACTTTTTGGCTCGGCTGGGTTATCCATTACAGTGGGCTGTTACACTTTAACGCTGTCGTATAGTCGGCTTGTCGTTAACGTAGTGTATATTTTAAAGCCAGTTCTGTGCGCATCTAATTTGCTATGCTTTTGTGGTACTTTTTGTTTAGTTGACATCGCGGCTATAACTGTGTGATGGAAAAGTTGGAATATTAATCGAAAGAATAATAGATATATACTTGTTTTAAAACTCATTTCAAAGCATAATTTTAATAAAAGTTTTCTGAAGTATTGTGGCCCTATAAAGCTATATGAAAACTCTAGAGAATTAAGTTGAAAGATTACAGCTCAATATAAAATATGCGTTTAAAAGACTCGACTAAAGATCCCTTAAACCGAACGATTCACTTAGTCAAAATATTCAGCAAACATCCAAAATTTGATCGATATGTAGGGCCGCATGCATAACTAAGCCGTAGCTACACCTATATAAGAGAGCGCCTAATCCAATTACAAAGAGATCCCTCTCTCCGTAGCAGCGCCCGGAATCCCGGGGCTATTATTTAAAAAAGATGCATTTTCATTCTGATTACGCTTAGCCGAAGCGAGCGCTCTGGATACACTATATATTGGGGGAGATCCGGCTCGGAAACTCGCGGGGATGCTGCATAGCGCGAGCGAGCGAGCGAGCGAGCGGGAGTGGGGGTAGAGCTAGGGGGCGCGGGCGGGCCAAGTGCCACATCTGCCGCCAGAGATTTAACTATACATTACAGACACACGATATGTCAAAGTCCTATACTTCATATCGACTCTGCCATTTATTAAAAGTTTCATCGCTCGTGCCTCGGCGAACGCGAGCGCCACTTGCCCTCCCGGCATATATATACCCTACTTTTTCTTCTCCCGAAGAATCTCGGAGGAGGGCGCGCAAGTTGCGCCCGGGACTCTGACTTTCCGCGCTCGCGAGAATTCGCAAAAATGGAATCGCGACCCAGCGAGGCTCCAATGAGTTTTGCGAGCTTTCGAGGTTATCTAGAGGTGGCTTGCTCGACTTTTCTTAACTTTCTGAATGTGTATTTGGCTCGCGGGTTTTAATTTTCTAGTTTCTTGTTTTTCAAAATTACATTAGTTTTTTTTGCTTTTTGTTTGGATTCTGCATTTAAGACAAATTGTTACGAGTTCTAAATTCAGAACAAATACTGTGAATAAAAGTTATATTAAAATTTTTGGCTGCCGTTTCTTTATAAAACTTTTACCCCAGAGATCAAACTTTATCAAAAAGTTTTCACAAGAGCAAACGCCGCCCATTAATTTATTTCGAAGCACAATAAAGAACTTAAAGTAATCCAATAAATGCGCCGATATATATACTCCACGAGCGGCTCTAAGAAAAAAAAGACTCGATCGTTTCTAATGAAAATCAAACAAAAAAGGCAGCCGCGCGGCATAATCAATAAGTCAAGCGTCGCGGCATCAAGTGTACACTTTGTACATACTTTAGCGAGGGGGTAAAGAGGGCGTAAATTTCCCTTCCCCAGCCCCTCTTTTTTTTCGTCTCCTTCCCCTTGCGCGTGACGAGGCCGCTGTGTTTTTTTTTATCCTGCGGCAGTCCTTCTGTCTATATATAACCTTCTTACCTTCCTCCGCAGCCGCAGCCGCCGATTGCGAAATGAAGTTTTATATTAAGCTTCGAGTTCTCTCTTCTTTGCTGCTCCCGCTCCAGTCGCTCGCTCGTCCTCGGGAATCTCGCTCCTTATCCCCGCCCATTTAGCCGAACCCACCCTACAGCCTCTTCTGCTTCTTTCTTTTTCTTCTTCTCTTCGTTTTCGTCGTCTTCTTCTTCTTCTTCTGTTTCCTCGATCTCTCCGCGCCACGCTGCTGCACCCTCCGCACTTTTTTCTCTTCCTCTTACAACGCGGGCTGCCTCTCTCTCTTTTCTCGATTTTTCTACTTTCTTTGTTTGCACTGTTTGACTTTCTTTTGTGATGGTAACCCAAGATGTTTGCTTACGATTCTGTGGAGTATCAAAATAACTGCTTCATACCATTTTTTTCAAAATCGAGTTTGCACTGTCTTTCATGTCAAATTTATATAGTTATTGGAAGGTTTTTATAACGCACCAGTTCTAAATATATATGTTTTTTGGACAATCATTTTTCAAGTTTTTTTAAAACTAATTAAACAGATATATCTGCTTTAAATATTAGAATAATTAAAATAGAAAATACTCTTACAAATAGTCATTTAATAAAATACTTTAAAATACAGTTTTTTAACATTTATGTAATAAATGATCAATAAAAGGAGCAGGAGAGGATAAGTCCACTCTTGATGCAGTTTCGAACTTTCAGTATAACTCGTACGTTTTACTAGTTTGAAACAACAGAAAAGAAAATATCTGAAAGTTATGGTCTTGATTATATTCGAATTTAGTACCGCAATGAACAGCTAGTAAAATTATTATTATAGAATAAAGTTTAAATGATTGAATTACTAAAATAGTTAAATTAGCATTAAATTAGATTTTCCTCAAAATCACGTGTAGGTTTAAACAATAAAAAGTTAATTTCTTGAAAACATTACAAATAGATAAAATATTACATAAACATTTCTAAGTATGAGCAGTATTTATTTCTATTTCACTGACTGAAAGTATTATTTCTTAAAAATTTATATAAAAGTGTATGGATATTAAACATATTTTTCTATTATTTAAAGCTTTCTCATTTTAAAATTTGTATAGTATAGTTTTACTAATTCCATTTATTTTAGATGAATAATAAATTACAAATATTTTTCTCTTTTATTTATATTGTAGATAATTCAATTTTATTGTTTGTAACTTTAACAATAATTCATTTATTAAATTTTGCAAGCGCTACTTTATTGCGCTTTACTTGCACTACATTACTTCTAACAAATAGTACCATTAGTTTTACTTCTGCACCTAAAAACTTTTTGGAATAATGGTAGAATGGTCCGCTGTTTGGCGCGAGAGCCAATTCTGAAAATTTCAACCGCACACAAGTCATTTGAAAAATACTACCTACCTAAAAACTATGTAATCATTTTACCGAATAAATGAATATTTCTTGCTACGCTCCCTTCATTTCATTTTCAACATCTTTCATTTTCTAAATAGGATATATAATTATTAAAAAAACCAAACATATGAAAAAGGATGTTATAATACATGCTCGAGTACTATTGTAACCTCATAACATAAAATTCGAAATTTGATTTTGATGGTGGAGTTCAGAAGCGTAAGCCATAACAACTGCGCGACAAGAAAAATTGGTATAGTCGTAACATAAAATAATCCAAAGAAATAAAGTTTTATCATCGCTCCACACCCTCTCGGCCAGCACATCAAGACAGCTTCTTTTACCATCCTTCCATCCCCGCCGTCCTCGTCCTCGCCTTAGCCTCCTCCTTCATATCTACGCACCGATAGATCGTTACGTAGTTGTTTGCATATATATTGACATCGGCAGAGCGGGCCTAGCGCGCACTCCGCAGACAATATACAGCACATATCCAGGGGGCGTGCAGGTAGCGCCGCCGCGGCTGACATTCATGGATTTCGAATTGCCTTTTGAGTAGGTCGCAGAGGCGCAAGTCGTTATACGAGCTCCCACCCTCGCCTGTGTTTACGTATTATACGTATTTGATACACAGGCGCGACGCAAAAGCGCATAACACTTTATCTCGCGTTTTTTAATATATATTTTTCGCGAGGAGGGACTGCTATGACGCGCCGAGAGTGACATCTGCCGGGATGTTTCTCGTGTTATGCTGGACTTTTTCGCTTTGACTTATGGCTCTCGTCGAGGAGGTTTAATTCTTTTTGCCGGGGAGACAGAGAGTTGTGGGATTTCGAGATGGATTGGGGTCATGGGATTTTTGCATATACATTTCTTTTGGCGCGCCCTTTACCTTTTGTGTTTGTTTTATTAAAA
>JAPYZA010006298.1:0-11210 GCA_030522685.1 Eupelmus azureus | reverse complement strand
ATCATTTAAGTATTTATAGTATAGTTGAAATATTGTATAAGTTTATAACGAATAAAAAGTATATCAATTTCTGCAAATTATATATTTTTATTAACATTTTTATTGCGATTGAATTCACTGATTTACAAAAGTTTATAAAATCAGTATCTGAAAAAGGGTCTTTCACAACGAACGAATATTTCGTACATCTCTATGTATTTTTTTACATTGTTGTACATTTTGTTTTAGTTTTTAAATTTTTGAACAAAAGTGTATGCAAATATTTATAGTAAAATATTGTGTTAACGTATTACTAATGGCAGATAGTAAAAGAATTCAATAATGTGTAATTTTGAGAAAATGTGTAGTTTTTGTAAATATAATTAAAATTGTCGACCATCCAAATATCACATAAATTGCATAAATATATACTAGAAACGATAAATTAATTTTCAGGAAGCCGCATACCAATAAATTGGCAGCGATTTTTTTAATACAATTTAAATAAAAAAGTTCTTGATTTTAGCAGTCAAACTTAACTATATAATAAATAATTCTCTACAAAAATTTAAATAAAATAAATAGAAACTAAACTGAACAGAAAGTTAATTTTAATTGACAAAATAAATCAATTCAAGAACATGTCTGACCCAAGCCCGACTATAACCACTTCGAAAAATTAATTCCATCTTTCAGATGAACTCTATCATGAATGTTTTTATTTTGTGATTGCAATATAGGCAAATAGAATTTCCCAAATATGAACCGTTTGCTCATAAAGAGATCCCCCCCCCCCCAAAAAAACAAGCCAATTGAAGAAAATCATAAATACGCCAATTTAAAGTGCTCAGGCAGGGCTCTCCGCATTTAGATGATCGGCCATTCATCTCCGGCTGCTCTAAAGCGCGCGCGAACATACCGTCTCTTGGCATTCCATCGCAACGATCCGATCGTCGAGGGGGCGCGGGTCCAATACCCTGGCCGCTCGTGGAGGAGGGCCGCTTCGACGACGCCGATAAATCTCAAGGAAATCGACGAGTCGCGATACCTTAACCCGCTCGTTCCTTCCTGCCTCGGAAAAAGGAAGAGCTCGAGAAGGAAAATCGAGAAACGCGGAGACCACTGCAGCAGCAGCAGCAGGCCAACGTCCAGCAGCCGATGATTCACCGACATTGTTTTTGCCTCTTTCGCTTCCCGCCAGCTTTCTAATTTATTTATTTTCGTTGGTTGCGTCGGTATCGCGGCCCTCCCCCGCGTTATTAATTGTCCGCCGAAGACGCGCGCAAACAAATGGTCGGCCTGCAGCGGCGAAGAGATACACGCCGCGTATAATAAATACATTGCGGATCGACAATGGACACGGACGCGCCTGAATTTACTGTGTAATGCTTCCTTTTTCCAGGGCCGCCGTTATTTATGGCCGGGCGGCGCTTTTTTAACGCTACACACTGTTAAAAGTTGAGCGCGCAGGTTTAACTGATCCGTAAATCGAGCCGATCGGGCCGACAGGCTTGCGCCATAAGATAATGTTGCTCGAATGAAATAAAGAACGTCGGCACTGGAAATACTTTAAACGCTGGCGTTAATTCTGCATTGAATGTCCGTTTGAACGGGCGCGACGGAGGAGAAAATCCGCGCGGGCTCTGCGCTTTTCCATTGAAAGAGCAGAGCGAGCGAAATAATAACACTCGAGAAATTTCCCGCTGGATTAGCATTGCGCGGAGGAGAGGCTAAAAGAGCGGGAGCGGGATATATAAGCGCGGTTAAAAGAGCCCGGAGAGATTATCGGCCGTTAGTTCGCCGTCGAAGTTTACTTATCCGTGGCGCAGCCTCTCCGCGAGAAAACGGAAAGCCCATATCGGCGACGCCGGCGGTGGTAGCTGGGGCTGTCTTAATTAGCCTCGCTGGTATCATCTGCTTAATTATTGTCCGGGCTCTCTCGGTTTCGCTCTCCTTCTTCCTTCCTATTTATCTCTCTCTCACTCTCTCTCTCTCTCTCTCTCTCTTTCTCTATCCCGCCCTCTCGGATTAACGTCAGTTCTGTCGCGCGTAGAGCCAATCAGGTTCTCTCCCCCTTCCCCCCTTCTCTCTCGATTTCCATACTCACGGCCAGAGTGTCAATCGCTGATTACGGTGTAATGCTAAAAGTAAGCAGTGCGGACGTTGGATGAGAGTCATTAGCCCTGATTTTACACCGAGCCGTGTTGTTCAGCCTGCTGTCCAAATTGCTTTTATTTTCGGTACGCTGGCATCTCCCTCTCTCTTTCTCTCCGTCTCTGTCTTTCATGCTCGGCCACTGCCGTTATCGTTTCGGCTTTGTAAAACTGCTCTGAGTGCAGCACGAATGCTCTAAGTGGGAATTTTAACTGGGTTTCGTGGCAACGAATTTTATGCCAGTTTAAATACATTACACGTTTTCGATTAATAATTCGTTCGATCAAGCATAGAGCATTAATGCGCGCCCGTTAGCTCGCCGCAAATATAACATTGTGCTTTCTAATTTTACCGCTGGTATTTTCGCTAATCGAATCTGGAAAGTTGGAATTAGAGTTAAGCAAATCCAGATAATGAGCAGAATGTTCTATTAAACTTAAATAAATCACCAATCGTTCCTTTTGAAACTTTGCATTTAAACATTTTCAGCTGATTAGGAGAGTCCAGTCTCTTTAGTTAAAAAATTTTGCTTTTGTTAAAAACTATCTCAGTCAATGGGTCCTGATATTGATTTCTTAATTTTTTTTGTAGTTTTTTATTTTTACGGAGTTCCAAAAAGATAGTTTCTACTTTAAACGTAAATAATTCGATGTATAAAAATCTTATCTAAAGTTTCAAGATAGAAAATAAAATTACAGAAAACAAGCTTTAATTTGCTTTATCCGAAATTGAAAAATACTAATCTGGACCAAAGTTATGATAGTTTAAATCAGAGCAACAAAATATCAACTAAATTCCTACCTGCTATAATATTTACGTAATTTAACAATGAAATTCCGTTGCTCCAATTCAAACTGCCATAACTCTGGACCAGATTAAAAATTTTTACTTTCAGAAATAGCATATTAAAGCTTGTTTTCTGGACTTTTATTTTCTTTCTTAAAACTTAAGATAAGATTCTTATATACCTTATTTACGTTTGAAATAGAAACTTTTCTTAATTTACGTAAAAATAAAATAATAAAACTTATACAAAAAATTGGAAAATTAATTACAGGACCCATTAGCTGAGATACTTTAGCCTAAAATAGACCTTTTTCAATAAAAGTGAACTTTTGAACCTAAATGTCTTGACTCCTCTTGGGAGTAATTAATTAAATTTGATTAGTTCTGCTACAGTATGAGATTAACATGCGCGAGTAGATAAAATATGTATCTAATACAATCTGTGATATTCAGTATGTAATCCGTGATATATTGTTGGCTATTCACTCGAAACAAATACTTACTCTATTCTATTAAATTATTTGAGTCAGTTAAAAACGCAGATTCCTTAAAACTTTAATTTTTTAACGAATCTAAATCTCATCAATCAATCTTTTTTTAGTCCTTAACTTAAAAGAAAATGCACCAGGTCATCACAGCAAATGCACGTCAACGATACAAGAAACCAAAATTCCATTAAGCAGCTATCAATCTACTAACATCACGGCTATACTAAACTCCCCACCAATAAAAAAGACGAATTATAAAATTTTCCTATCAAACTGGAGTTAACATATCTTGAAATTCGCGAAGGGGCCTAGATAGGACAAGAATCAGAGGCGGGGAGGAGGACGGGTAAGCGATGCGCGCACGACTCCTGATTAATTTGACTTGCATTCGTCGGACTATACATAGAGCAGGGCGAGTAGAAGCGTGATTGATGGCTCCATGCTAATAACTCCGTGTTTACTCGGCGGTGCGCCCGCCCTGTTCACACATATACGTCCAAAGGAGACGCGCAGCACGCGAGCGCTTGCTTAATATACCGGTAAATTAAGCGAGCGCAAGATCCGTCATATTTTTCAGCTCGTTGAAACTAGCCGCAAAAGACGATTCGCCTATAGCTTCGATCGGCAGCGTCGGCCAGCGCTCGACGCGCCTATTGCCTCGCCAACGCAGCCGACGGAACGCACCGAGCGCTATACCCGCGCGTTTCGTGCGCGAGGCCACTTGGGCTCGATGAGGGATTCGCTTGCGATCCTTGTCTCACGCGTGCCCCGCGCAATTGGAGTGGCGACGTTTCCATTTTCTCTCTCTCTCTCTCTCGCTCTCTTTGCCGTCTGCATAAGCGGCTTGCGGATCGATTGCACGCTGCAAGCGGAAAGGTTATATTTTTTAAGTGCGGCGACGCGACGGACTTTGTTATTTCTTAATTAGCTGATGAGAGATGTGGTGATTAAAGGTTTAGTGCTGGACGTGCGAGTGCTATCGAATGCGCGGCGAGGCATGCGGGTACCGAGTTTTTATAAAACGAGATGTATTGGAAGCTCTAGCTTTTTTTTTTAATGGATTCTAGTATTGTGGGAAAATGGATGGTTTGGGTAAGTAATGTGAATAAAAGTAATTGTTAATAGAAAATAGCTTTTTGGGTGGACGCTGGCAATCTTTTGATAAAACATGTACTCGTACTTAATAAAATATCATGATTGAAAATTTTATAAAAGCGTATCAATATATTTTATAGTACTTGAGCGATTCGTAAAACTAGCTTATAATTGCTTGCTCGCTAGAAATAAGCCTTACACAAACGCCATACTCTTTTATATCAGCAAGTTTCCAATTTTGCTTCAACTAACCAGTTTTACTTCTTTCAAAAATCAACTAGATTGAAATATCCTGAGAAATATTTTAGTTGAAGAGTTTAATTATAAAAAGATATAATTACAATTTACGGAGAAAGGTATTTAAACGCGCTTTAATCATTCTTCTTAAAAAGTGAATCTATAAAGGTTTTCTAAGTTTACTTAAAATATTTTATAATAAACAGTTTTATAGATATCTAGATATTTAGATAAAAATAAATAAATTCCTTTTTTAAACGTTTTAGCAAACCAGTTTGTTTTTGTAATGACGAATCTCAAGTTATTTTATAAAGCTAAATTTAATCGAATAGTCAAAAAATACATGCACGTACAACATCCGAATACACAAAGAGCGCACTTGTAAATCCTTTGAAGCTCTAAGCACAAGAATCCAGCACATGAAAGTGAAGTACGTCGTTTGTTCGGATACTTGAATATTTTTATCAAACGACGGCGTCAAATAAATCCTGGCGATAAAAAAGATGCCCGCCCTCAGTTCTCGCGCAGCAACAGTCAGCTTAATAACATTTTCCATTACCATTACTCTATTTACGAGCCCTAGAAGCCCTTTGAAAAATCAACGAAATATTCGAAACCTCATTCGAATAAATAACCTCGAGCCTAGCGGCATGAAAAATATCGCTCCTCGGCGCAAGCTCATATTTACTGAAAACTTTGAAATTCCAGCCGAGCGTCCGATAAGGCGGCTGGCCTCGGCACGCTTGTCAATTTGCGCGTTATTTACCGCGGCGCGTCGCGCCGTGTTATTAATTGGAGCGCCCGAAAGGCTCCCCCCTCGGCGGCGAAAAAAATGCCAACTTCCTGTCTCAAGATCGCGCGCACGCGCACCGTCTTTCTGCGTGTATAAAACATCTAGACGCGCATAGAGTGAGAGAGGGAGAGAGGGAGAGAGTTGGCCTGATGGTGCTGAGGCGGCCCATAAATTTCGCAGACACCGAGCTGCGCGAGTATAGCGGCAGGGCTCGCGTGCGAGTGGCGAGGAGGGCGAAAAAAATTGCATCCGCGAAGCCAGGCTCGCTATACTAAATAGCCTCATCAATAGAACCGCCGAGAGGTAGGAGCCCTGCTCGCGCGCTCGCGCGCACGCACACGGAATCACATTTGCTCTCGGCTCTTTTAAGTTACGTAACACGCGATATATTCCTAGCCGAGGCACGCGGCCCCCTCTCCGGCCTTTAATTGATTTGGATGAGCAGCCCAAGCGCTGTTTATCAAACTTTTCCCCCCTACACCATCCGAGCCGGAGCGCATGAATACATATACGAAAGTTCGAGTAATTTGTGCTTGTCTAACCGGCCGGTTCTGCTCTGTTGTTTTTTCTCGGCGTCCTGCGCCTCGCTAGGCTCGCGTTACTTTGTGCGCGGCTGATCGCGCTGGCTAGATATCATTTGCGTGAGTGCTTGCCTCTAGGCCCCCTGGATTCGCGAATGTGTTTCCGATGTAATGAAGATGCGGGCGCCAAAATTATTCGGCCTCTCGGCCATTGTAAATATGCTTTTGCGCTCGGGAATAATAAATGTGCTTTCGCTATTTTTACTCGAATTACCGTGGGGAAATAGAATTGCTTTTTTGCTTTTTAATGCTTTTGTTATTTTACAATGCGAGTGCCGTCGTTTCATAGTTGGCGGGTTATGATGCGCAGATATTATTCCCGATATACTAGAAAGTAATTTAAATTAATCTATAAATCAATCCGAATGAAATACCACGTGGAATAAATGCAAATTTCAATTAGATGAACATAGAGCGTAATGGTTATTGCATTGCTCGATCCGGTGCCCGGATTAAAAGCACCTCGTGTCCCGTTAGATTTTATATTTTTCCTAATGATGATGATTCTTTATTAGAAAAAGATTACCAAAGAGGAACAGTTCATATTTTTTAAAGTAGTAGGTATCAGGCTTTGAGATAGTAGGTTTGATGGTCTAAATGCAACTATCTACACACCTAGTGCACCTGACTATAAATGTGTGTTTGATAGCTTCGTTTCCAAAGTACGGCAAAACTATTAACGACATAATAAACCTCTATTATTTCTGACCATTATAAGCGACCAAATTGCAAAATTTGGCTAAAGCAATTTACCTTTGACGTTCCAACTCAATCAATTATAATGCATATTCACAAACGGTAGCTTAGTATTAACACTATTAGAAATAATAATAACAATAACTTATAAATAATAACTTGTTTTAATTTTCCTCTTTACATTTTCAAAAAATAAAATTTATTCCTTTAATAAATGTTTAATGAATAAAATTATTATGATTGAAGTTCAGAATTATCAATTATGAAAATTACAATTTTTGATTTTACATGGAAGAGTCAAAGAATATTTCTGAAATAATATATTGTTGGCGCAATTAATTTATAAATTCCCTTTTATTGTAGGCAGGCTCAAAAACTGAAAGGTAAATCTTCTAGAAATTTAGCATATATGTTTATAGTAGCAAAGCTACGTTTATACAAACTTTGAGATTTTTCTCTAATAAGTAATTATGTCGCGAAGCATAAACTGAAGCTTGGAAAATAAATACCTTAATTAAGCCTTAATTAATCCTAGTCTTACTATCGATAGCAACTGAGTGTGATTCTTGTAAAACTTAGCTACAATATTTTGTATATTATGTTACGAGTTAATGAATCATAACCTAGCTAAAAAGTACAGTCATTAAATATTTTATAACCGCTATAAAGTAGATTTTTTCAGAATTTTATACCACCCTTCAACTCTTTCCACTAGAATAGTTCCTTCTTTCAAATAGATCTTACAATCTGCGTAAAAATGTAAAATGTAACTTAAACTAATTAACGTTTAGTAGATATAACATTCATCAACAATGTTACTAGATGTAATATTCTGTCAGTTGTGTTATTTATCTATTATCTTCTAATCTATTTACCAGAAAATCCTTATTTTCCAACAACTATAACAATAGTAAATCGTAGAGCTTCGAACAGCAATACATACCTCAAAGCACCTTTACCGTCGAGAATCTAATGTAAAAAGCAAACGCTTACTCCGGCCCCATCTCCGGGTCGATCCTTGTGGATTTCTCGACGATGCTACTGCGCTCAGAGGAGATATCGTCGGGACGAATGTCAAGACGTGCTCTCGACGTGCCTTCCTTTGGCCATGGCGCGCGCGCTTGTGCTCAAGGGGCAAGCGGTAGAAGCGCGCACCGGCATTGCGAATAATTAATACGACGATCAGCCCACGCACGAGCAATCACACGAGTCCTCCAGATCCCTCGCTTCAATATGTTTATATATATATATATACATACACATATATATATATATATATATATATGTGTGTGTGTGTGTGTGTGTGTGTGTGTGTATACACACGATGACCGAACCATGTAAGTATGCGCATGAGGCTTGTTCTAGAGGGTTGCAACTCTTATGCTGGACGAAAGCTATACTGAGTTTCTAAATTCATTTGTTTTGTTTTTTAGGTTGCTCAATGTGTAAGAAAAGATCTATTTTTGTCTCAGATTAAGTAATTCTCTTAATAAATAAGTGAATTTGATCTCGAGCTTTAATATTTGTGAATTTATTTATCTAAGATACAATATTTAAGAAAGATTATCGAATTCGTAGTAGTAATTAGTAGTTTATAAATATAATTAAAAATTTATGATTACTTCGGAAACTGAAAATAATGTAAATATTAGATATTCGAAATTGCCAAACCATTATGAAAACATGAATTAATAATTTAGTTCGTACTAATTTAATTACAGGAATTAAACTTTAAAATTACACAAGCACCGACCACATTTTTACACAAACATTTACTACGTCAAAATCAAACAACACAAAAATGTCAAAAAATTGACAGTGTTTGAACTTATAACCGCATGGCATCGATCGTATATCGAAGCCTCGGTTCGATCTATGGATGTCGAGCACCAGATCGCTTTGCAGCTCGCGCGCGTTAATCCAGGGCAGCTGGCAGCGCTTGATGCTATAAGGAGCCAGGCGTGACAGTCACACTGCGAGCACAGAGGAGGCCTGACCGTTGCATGGTGCTACTACTCTGTGCATCTGTCGACGCAAATGAGATTCCCAAGTAAACGTGGCAAAGAGGAGCTAACAAGATTCAAAGATATGCAAGTTGGGCACTATGTAAACTCGAGTAATGAGTACATTTGGGAATTGGTTTTATCAATATCATTATAAATTAGTGAAATTAGAAGCTCGCTTTTAAGTTTATAGGTATATAAATTTTGCAACCTTTTATTTTCAATAAATTATTGTACGTTTAGATGCTAATATTAGGTTAGAGACTGAATATAATAATAAATGATCGCCAGTATAGCGAGCCAGAATTCACAAGTTTGACTTTGTAATAAGTATAGAAAATTAATGTATTCAAGAATGATTGACAATTTCCTTGGCTATATGTACATGTCCGAAATATAATTTAAATCCTCCTCAATTCTAAATGAACCCTAGTAGAATAGAGTGTTATTTTCATTAAATTCGATTACATTGATAACTTCTTAAATTCCACTCGAGTCGCACTTATTCCAGCTTTCCAAAAAAATTATGTAATTTCCAAAAGCCCTTTAACCATCCTGCGGCCAGACTTGAGGTCTTAGACCCGTATACCCTCCTGGCTATATGCGCGTGCAAATTACCGCGCGCCTGCGGAGGTTATCTCTTTTCTTGCAGCAAAGAGCCGCTTATTGTCAGAGGGTGTCGGCTGGCGCTAAATACTTGCCGCTCATTGCGCACGAAATTCTTTAAAAAAGCGAGGAAAGGAGACGCTGCTCCCCTCTCGGCTTACGAAATGAAAGATGCCATGCGAAGGATGGGGGCTAGACGCGCCGCTGCGTTTCTTTGTTAAAAATTAATATCATCGCCTTGGCTGCTAGTTCGAAGATATATTCGAGTCTGTCCCCTGCGATCTTTTGTGCCGCACGAGATTGGAAAGTTTCGAGGGTATAATTGTATCAATTGAAACGAAAGCAGACGGGGAATCCGATTTGCCTGATGAGTTTTAGGCGAATGTGCGAGTTTTAAATGAGTACATTGGAGTTGTGATGATTTAAAAATTTTTGAGACATTTGTGATGCATGAATTGTGATGTATTTCATTTTCTTATATGATGCATTCATTTCCGTTTACTGATGATCCTAGGACATTTTTATTTCTCAAAATATCTACTTTAAATAATGAAGATAATCAAATATTAGCAAAAATTATTTTCACAAATATAAGTAAGCAAGTTTTCTTTCTAAGTATTACAACGCAAGTATATAAAATACATTTGCTTTGCCCGTCTTCCGCTAGCTGAATTCTACACGTTTCACGCGACACGAATCATCATCTATATAAAATCTATATGAATTCTGTAATTTTTGACATTCAATAAATTATGATCTGAATATTCACATATACTTTCGGTATTATAAAATAATCTTATTCTTTTTATTTTATGATTTTCGAGAATTCATAACAGACTTCTATGTTTGAAAGTAAAAATGTATGAAATACAAAATATAATGTCAGTATATAATATTTTTATTTCTTATGGCAACGATTTCAAATTTCTAAGCTTTATTATAAATTACTAGATGTTTCTAGGAATGTGATGTAATATAATAATAATATTTGTTTGAGTAATGGCTGGTTGAAGCCAGACTATTTTCATTTTATCAAGAAATATTTCTAAAATTGAAGAAAAGATTACCAAAAATCGTCGTTCGAGTTTTTCAGACCATTAAATCAGATTACTACAAATTCTTTCATATTGATTTTTATAAAAATATTCTAAAATCTCAATCAATTCCGTAATCCAAATCCAAAGTAACATACTTTTCTCAAATAAGTCCTGTGTCTGAATTTCAATCTGAAATTGCGACCCAAACAAGTGATATTTTCATTTTGCGTAAGTTGCATAATAAAGTATAAGCGATTAACTAAAAGCTGCTTAAAGTAGCACATAAATCACGCCGATTAACTTTATTCGAAGAAATCCACTCGGCCTGCTCGCTCCCATACCCAGCCTCTGCAGCTGAATTAATTAGCATCCGATACGACGCTCATCTTCAGCCTCTCTCATTCCGTCCAGCCGTCGAATATTTTGGGAGATGCGCGCGACGCAAAGTCAATATAACTAATTGAAGTACGAGCGATGCAAAATTAATAAGGCATTTCAAGTCCCATAGCAGCGGCAGCGGCAGCGGCAGCAGCCCCTCCTGAATGCCTTGCCAAGCTCGCCCGGTAACGATCTCATTACTCCGTTCCGCGCAGATAGAATTTCCAGCTTGCGCATCCTATCGAACCATCTAAACGCGATCGGCGTTTTATAGAAAGAGCGAGCGCGCGGGCAAACTTAATCCGAGTTGTTTCGATTCTCCGGGACATTCGCCTCACGTACGTACGTCTTGCCGCGGAAGAAGCGTGGGCTGGGGG
>JAPYZA010006297.1:0-20134 GCA_030522685.1 Eupelmus azureus | reverse complement strand
ATCATGTTTATCACTCCATCTACTCGTGTCTAATCAAAACGCGCGGAGCCTGAGGAGCGCGGCAAATTCAAATTAAGGAAGGTATACTTTCCTTACATACTTATAAGTGATAACTTGGAATAATTCTTTAGTGAAAATAAGTTATTTAACTACGCGATTAGCTAATTAAATAGACTTTAAAAAAGACTAGACTAGGCTACTTAATTATATAATTTTAGAAGTCGATTCCCTATTAGTCTCTAATTGGGACCTAATAAAATTTGATTGACACTATCAAATAATTTGTCTGTTTTAATTTTAGGAAAAGACTTTTAAAAATTATATAGAATTTATGAAAATATCGCATTTATATTATCTATCGTTAAATTAAATCATCTTCTTTAAAAGTTTATTTTTATCTTAAAAAGCTAGTAACTCTAAATCAAATAAATTTCATACACAAACAATCTGTAGTTTCTTGATACAAAAAACAATAAATTTAGTGTGAATAGTTTAAGAATTTTTGTTTTCTTTTTTTATTTTTGTATAAAAACCCTTGGTTCGGCTTGTTTCGAAAAAATTCTATTTAAAAAATGGACACTTTAATTTTATTACAGCCAAGTAATAAATTGTATTGCATAGACAGATCACACAATTTTTTTTTTTTGTAAGAATAACGTGAATTTTTTTAAAAATATTATCATATACATTCTACAAGATTGAAATTCAGGTTGATCCAGGCTCTCTCAGTAAATTAAGGCATTAAAGGCACAAGAGTATTTTCATTACTTTTGTGACGCGGAAGTATGGAGTATACAGCAGTAAAAGCAGTTAATTCATTGTTACGCGTGTCACATGCAAAACAACGCGTAAATCCAAATGAATATATTACGTTCTCCAGTCCGGAATTTGAATTTGAAATCAGCGCAAAAACGGCGCCAAGGCTCGCGCTCGCGCGGCACGAAGGAATTCATTACTTTAACGATACATATAGTTTCTCCCTCTCTCTGTGCCTCTCCCTCCGCCATATTCATCTAATGAAAAACCAACAACATTACCGTGCTCAGAAATGAATATAAATTCCCTTTTTTGTAATCCATAAAAGGCAAGCTTAATCATCTCGTGGATCTCGTTATCGGGCTGAGGCAAATACAAAATTACGGCCCGCGAAGAGAAAAGCAAAACGAGACAACGCATTTAAAGTCGGCCATTAGTCTTTCCGAGGCACGAAACAAAAAAGAACGACGACAAAAGCCTCGCGCGAAAGCAGCTTCGAGTCACTGAGCGATTCAATTTGAACAATGCGAGAAATATTGTAATCCGTTCCCTGTTTTTGCTCGCGAGCTCGAGCCAAGTTATTACGATGGGATTACCCGTCTAATCTGGTTAATTTGTCAGCCCCCCGCGAGCGAGGGACGCGCGCGAAAAAACTGTCCAATTAACCGCGCGAAAAGTTTCGAGCTCGCGCAAATTGCTCGTCGGGCGGCTTCTTCATTTCTTTTTCACCGCTGCAAACCCGAAGGTAATACGGGAAGAGCGAGTTTATACGGAAAATTGGCCTGATAGGTGCACCAACGTTGGGTCTTGCGCGATTCGACGGCGTAAGTGTGCTTTTATAGGAAGGCTTCTGAATGACTTTGAATTGCTTTGTGCTGCTGTTGTAGTTGTGATAGCAAACTTGAGAAGCAACAGTATAATCGACTTCAGGGTAATATCAAGGAAATACGTATATTATAAAAAGGTATAATTTACGTTTAGTTTGTAAATTTGACATGAAACATATGAAATAGTACATTTCGATACGAGTGTGGAAGGTGAAACGTTTTTCAAAGTGAGGGTGAAAAGATGAACGAGGCAAAAATCACCTTACGCACCAGTATCGAACCGTATTTTATGTCACGAGAGTCGAAAAATCATCTTAAAGGTAGGATTTTAAGATTAGAGTGGCATAAAACTACATATGGAATTGCATACTTTATGATTCAAAATAATACTCTACCTATGTTACTTCAAATATTCTATTTCAATTCTGCATCACGATAATTTCGAACAAGATAGTGTAGTCTCTTAATTAAAATATTTATTTTGACAAGCAATATACGATTAATATAACGTAAAAAGCTTTATTATCTAAGAAAAGATTAAATATAATAGAAGTAGAGTATTCAACGACTCTTGTTAAACTTAAACACTCTAGCATATATTTATTTATACCAAACGAACCCTCAACTAAAAAACAAAAACACTCGCTACCTCGCACCCGATGCAAAAGGGACCTCGCACCCTCATTACCGCGGATCAGGCGTGTATACACCGACCGTAACAAGTGGCCGAATCCGTCACTGTCGAACTACGCGCAAAACGAGGAGAGGATCAGGGAAGGCACAGCGCACCAGCCTCTCTCTCTCTCTCTCTCTCTCTCTGTATACCATTAAGCCGTGGGGCTCCCTGCTGCTCTCGAAAATAAACGATCGGTCCATCATTTTTAGAGGGTCCTCTTGGGCACGGACAAAACTTTGGACGTTCCATTATTTTTTTCAAGGGCTAGAGCAAAGGATTATTACAGTCCGTCGGTCCATTACAGGCGCGTCGCGCAGGTGTGCGTCTGGATTTTTTCAGTAGAGTAGCCACGGGAGCAGGTGATATATAAGACGCCTAACGGAGATTAACGGAAACGGTGGAAGGCTCGAGTGTGACCACGTGGGGTGGAAAAAGTTGCGAGATTGCAGTTTAATGTCGAGGCTGCCGGGGTTGCCAGAGTCGAGCTACAAATTAAACAAGTCGCGCTATTATGAACTTGCAAGGAGGGGCCCGAGTGTTCGGGAAAGTGATTTCGATGAGCCTTTGTAGATCGATTTCTGACATCTAAAAATAAAAGTAAATTCGTTCAAAAATGTTCTTTTTTCTGAGGTATAAGTTATCTGATCTCAAATTGCGTTATTATTTTTTTAAAAATGGTTTCTCTTTTATCTATTTCTGTATGAAAAGACAATGAAAAATAAGATTTTATCAAAAAATCAACTACAAAAGTATTCTATAAAATATAAATACAAATTTGAACATTTATAATTATTTTCTTAAAACCACTTACAACTATAACTCTATCAATTTTCAAAAACAATGAGTAACTCAGTACAGAATATTTCCATTCATCTTCGATCCCGACAGCGACTAAAAAGCCAAGCTTCTTGTACCTGTACTATAGAAAAAACCTTTGCACCTACCCTAGTGCTCAATCAGCTCCAGAGTTCAGTCCTAATTCCTATGGACCGCACAGCATTAATCTCCAGGCAAAACAAGAGCTTTTCCGCGCTATCTTCCGCAACGAAAAAAAGGACGCTCTATACTCTCGCGCTGTTGTACTCTAACAACAAAGGCCTCGGCTAATGCCGATACACGCGTCCAAATATATAGCAACTCGTCTCGCGCGTGTCTCGTGACGAAGACGAACGATCCCAATTCACCTCCGGAACTGAGCCGCGTTTGCCTCACTTGCTATATTTTTACCGACACGCACCGGAGCTTACATCGCGAAGTAATAAAGACTTTTCCGCGAAATGAAATGTCTTGAACAAAATTAGACTGGCGCATGCTTGCGCCTGCGACTGATAAGCGCGTATTTTCCTGTCCACCTCCGCGCGCATAGGAAAGAGATCAGAAAACAATAATGACGAAGCTTGACAGGCTATTAAAGTATGCAATTTACTTAGTAAAATCTTACAGAGCCCGGATTAAAATTTTGCAATGCTCATTCGTAGGTCCTTTCTCAATATCACGTGGCAAGGATTTGTGTTAATTGTACGGTTTCTTCTGCTATAATTCTTAGATTTTTTCTCCGGCAGTGGGAGCTGCATCCCTGTCGCTGTTTCGGAGTTCTGCGTGTTTGTTTAAGCGCGCATTGTTCGACAACGAACGAGAGGATTTTGCAGCGGCGACGAAGTTGATGCGACTGAAAGGTTTGGACAATGATGGAGCTTCTTTTTAATGAACCAAGTTCTTTTTAGTGTTGGGCCGCCTTCGTCTCTTTTTTTTTCGCTCTCTCGAAGCAAGGCCGGCGTGACATTTTAAGGGGCTTAAGGAAGGCCGAGCTTGACTGCTCCCCTCTCTCTCTCCCTGTCTGTTTATAGCACAATCGTCGTGATAGAGGCTTTTGAGAAAACTTTATCCGAGGTTTATGTCTACTCAAAAACACTTGCTGGATTTATTTTTCTCTGTTGTGTCTCGTATTTTGGAAATTTAGTCGCTTCTGAAATAAATAATTCAACTTTCTTTTTCCCTCCGTATAAACACGCAGTCAAGAAGTATAACAGATAAGAAAAAACTCTTGAAGCTCGTACGTACGCATGTAATTGACACACTCTAAAACGAAATGGGCTTACATATGGGAGGAAAATAAGCATCATGCGCTAGCTTGAATGCCACCCCCACTCCCCTGTCTTCTCTCTCTCTCTCTCTCTCTCTCTCTCTCTCTCTCTCTCTCTCTCTCTCTCTCTCCCTTTCCTCTCCCATTCCCTATCTCTTGGCCAACAATAGTAGACTAACATAACGGATGTGTAAAGGGTTTTGCTGGCAAAAGTCTATTGTGCGCTTCTGAGATTTCCAACGACGACCTTAGCATAAAAGGAAATTTTTCCTCGGC
This sequence comes from Eupelmus azureus, assembly GCA_030522685.1. Classification (NCBI taxonomy): domain Eukaryota; kingdom Metazoa; phylum Arthropoda; class Insecta; order Hymenoptera; family Eupelmidae; genus Eupelmus; species Eupelmus azureus. The sequence continues at coordinate 15,516 of JAPYZA010006297.1, read as the reverse complement.
TGCTCTTCGTTTCTTACGTACATTGGGTGATACGTATGTAGCCTGTCTTAAACATTTTATTTGATTCTGTAAAACGCTTTACTGTAATCTGAATTGATTTATATAGGGAGTTTTGTTCAAGTTTTTTTAGAGCAATTTTTTAATTTAATTGAAATGTATCAATTAATCGTTTAAAGATTCAAATCTTGATTTTAGTATCCATTTTTATGCAGTTAAGATTTTTAATGTATACAGCTGGAAAGTTGTCCCATTGTTTTAAGAAGCGATGCGCCCAGAATCCAAAAGAAAGGGAAATAAAAAGTTACGCTTACATACGGGCAATGTTGCACAGTGTGATGAGTATGCGGACAGAATACAAAATTGCATCGCCTTGGGGGGGGGGGGGGCATAGTCTCTTTTTCTTGCCGATTAGCCCCCAAATTTAATCAGAACAGACACCACCCGTGCACGCACAAAATTAATCCATATGTTGCCCTGGCGTTCAAAATTTCAAACAGCGGATTATCGAGAACTTGCTATGTGTATAGCTGATAAAATATAATTTCGACCTCTGAACTTTGCCGAATTCAAAAGTTTAATTCTCCGAACTTAAGTGGAACTTTCGGAGGGAAACTTTCGAAGTATTTACGGTAGGTTGCCCGTATAATTTCACCAAGCTCGCTTGTTTGTTGTCTTTTATCGTTTGTTTTACGCGAGTACGAATTCATTGATGATTACCACCGTTTATAGCCTTTAAGCACGTCATTAAGCAGCTTGGGAGGAAGCATCAGGTTGATTTATATGTAATTCTGCGAAACGTATGGCCTGGAAGTCATTTTGAAGTTGAGTGCTCTAAATTAATAAGTCCGATGCGCCGATAGAGCGCTATGCTAAATTCAAACTAATGAAATTATGCAATGCTTTAATCGACACTGATGCTCTATAGTCGAAGAAGAGCTGATCTCAGAAGAGAGGAATAATATTTTGTACGATAATAGACCTATTGTTGATATATACTTACAATAGTACAATTATAATTCGTTATATACGTAGTAATAAAATATTCGTTCTAAATTTCAATGAATCGACAATGAAATTTGCATATAATTAAGAAATTACTTGCTCCCTTCTTAAACGTAAGGTGTTCTCGATTCAAGTACGCTTCTGCTCTTCAAATGTAGGAGGGTCCAGCTGAACAATAAGGTAAGGAAAAACGTTCTCAATCTATTTATCATCCTTTCATAAAATTATCCTTAGCGAGTCGTTGTATATATATAAGCGTAGAGCTTCGCGTAGCGGCGCCTCCAGCCCGAGCCGTTGCACCTCTTTCTCTCCCTCGTCGTGTTTTAGGTAATGAAAAACCATTATCTCAAGGATTTCTTCCTTCCTCGACTTTTTGCTCTCCTGAGGGATCTTCGCATTATTAAAACCTTAGCTCTCGGATTTTATTATCATTATGTTTCGCCTTGTAGAAAGATTAACTTTACCGTCTGGAGCAATTAGAAAATTCGATAACAAAAGTAATTTGTCAAGCTATACTTTTTATTTACTAATTAACGATTCGAGAATTTTGTATTTTAGCCCTCGCTAGACAAAAAAATAGCATACGCAACACGGGAGGTAAAATGGTGACCCCATAGCACATGTTTGCCACTTACACGGCAATTTACACGTGCTATGGACTCACCAATTCTTTACCTCCCTAGGTGCATAATATACTAATATACTTTTGAAAACAATATAATTAAGTATTTGTGATGTAACGTGTCAGTTCAGATCCTATTATTGTTGAGTTTACAAGCATCTTATATTTTCTAGATTAAGCTCCATAATGAATTCTATTTGTTTTGCGAATAGACAAAAGAACAAACAATAAGTTTCACTATACAAGATACTTTCACTGGCAAATTAATAGCGATAAAACTATTAGGTAAAAGGTTCCCATCCGCTACAAAATGATTCTATTAAATTTAAAGCGTAAAATAGTCAAGCTCTGAGAGAAATCGCAGGTAAATCAGTCAGTCGAGCTAGTACACGCGTCGGCGCGCGAGCACTCAGCACGCTTCAATTATTTCCCGGGCGAATAAAGGCGATACAGCATTTCATACAATTTTAATACCGCGAGAGTCCCTTAAAAGATTTAAAAGCACTCGGCCGCGTCTCGCTTTCCCTCTCTCTCTCTCACTCTCTCTCTCTCTCTCTCCCTTACGAGAATGGGATGGCGCTCCATTTCCGGCTCGCTTCGCCGGAAGCTCGCCGTTTCTCATGCGGTTCCGTGAAAAAGGAAAGCGCTCCATCTCGCCGCAAAGCGAAAAAGGCCAGAAAAGAGAGAGAAAGAGAGAGAGAGAGAGAGAGAGAGGGAGAGGAGAGAGAGGGGCGCTCGCCAGAGAGAAATAAAGCCGAGCGACGCCTGGATTTCCCACGTAACTCGTCGGACGCTAGATGGCGCGTCGAAACCCACGTCTGTTTTACGATTTCACCCTCGCGCTTTCTCTCTTCGCACGCCGACGTACACACAATACACACGCGTTTTCTGTCTTTCTTTATTGCTTGCGCGACGCGATGAAAATCGCATGGCCGAGCGACACGGCGCATTTCAATTTTCCAGCGCTCGGCTGGAAATGCCTTTCCGGATGTTTGGCCTCGCTCGAGAAATCGACGAGCGCAACTTTCGCATCGCTCTTTTCGTATACCGCGAATTTTGCCAGCACGCCCTCGAGGACTGCTTTTTTTCTAAAAAAATTTCATAATTTTTTTTCCAGCGGCGCGCACGGTTAGTCATGATTTTTTTATTGCGCCGCCGCGCGAATGATGTGCGAAAAAATGGTTCGCCGGCATTTGACGCCGAATATTGGATTGATTTTCGGCGCGAACGAGCGAGATAGAAATTCGATTTTTACGGCGAGTCTCCCCTTTCCGCTTGTAGCGACAGAGATTTGACGAGATATCAAAGGCGCGCTCGCGCTTTTTTTCGGCTATCCGCGCTCCCGCATTATTGATGAAAGGGCTTTGACAGCGCTATGAATTGTTCAATACTCTATTGGATGTTTAATTTTTAATCTTTTCAGTTATTGAAAATTCTCGGGCTCGCAGCCTTGAAAATTATAAAACGACTTAAAGGATAAGCCCACTCTTCAAAATCGCTTAAAATAAAAAGCGCCCACCTTGGAAAGCCAAAAATTGCACGAGTTGAATACCAAAAGATCTTTCAGAAATACACGTACACCGCATTTTGAGGCGAGTTGGGATTCCTCTTTCTGCCATTGCTTCCCACGAAAACCGTTGAAAAGGGGGCCTCGCTCAGGTCAAATCCACGGTATTTCGCTGGCAACGTTTGGCTCGTTGTAAGCGCGCCTCTCTTTATCAATGTATGAAAAGATCAGAGGGGGTGGGCGAAGAGCGCTAGTTGAAAGAGCCAGTGTATAAGGTGGTGAGGCATTAGGTTGAAAATGGAAGAAGACGGCAAAGAGCGCAAGGTTTACGAGAAGCGACCTGTATATATACGTGCGCGCGGAGAGACGAGATTAGAGTATGAGACTACGTTGCGCGCGGGGCGAGTGCATTAGTGCGTCTCATTTCTCTCTTTCTCTCTCGTGCGCGCTGCGTCTATATCTTTTGCCCGTAGCTGTATACACAAGCTTGACAGAAGTGAGCTTCGAAAATTTATTAAGAGACCTACTTGCCCCGCTCTTTCTCTTTATCTCCGCTGCTTCTTCCTCCTCGGCGGATATGAAGCTGGGAGGTAATCGTGAGTAGGCGAAGGTTTCAAATACTATTAGTCTTATGAAATTACTTTTACTTTTCCCGCAACAAGCTTGTTAGATTTTAATTAGTGCGTTATTAATTAAAGTTACTTTCAAATGGTATTTAATATTTTCCTTTAATTACTTTGAACGAATGGTTTCTACTGATCAAGTGTACTATATAAGCGGAATATTATACATTGATATTTTGTGGACTGTATATTGCGACTCGTTGCAATTTTAATGTGGAATAAAGTAATATTTAGAATGCATCAATACATATATAATTAATAATATAGTTAATTACGCACTGATTATAATTAGTTATTTTACATCAAACGACTAATGAAGCTCCACCGCTCGAATTTTCGCATTTGCCGACTGGAGGCACAAAACGGGGCGCTCCAAGCGCGGGCTTGGCAAAATTTTTAATGAAAATTCCGTCCCCGACGAGGGAGAGGACCGCCGCGATCCCAAAATAACTGCCAGCCAGGTGAAACGAGAAAAGCCAATTCTGCGCCGTGACTGCGCTGTTTAATCAATGATTAACGCTCGACGTTTTCCCAATTGGCGCGCTTTACGCGCCGTTGTTAAACGCGTGCTGCAGCCCGTGGAGGGCTGTACAGCTGTTCGCGGTGGGAGAAAGGAAAATTCGCGCAGTCGCCGAAAAAGCGAACGTGTCGACGAGCTTTTTTGGCCGCGACCGAACGACGTACCTAAACTCGACGATTCTCCTCGATCGCGTTTGACGTGTGCGCGCGCCCCGAACGCTTTTTGCTCTATCTCTCTCTCCTCTTTCTTTTGCTCGACCCTTTTTCCGCCGATTTTATTCCAAGGGATTCGTGACTTTTCCGTGCCACTCGCGATTCAGCAGAAAACGTACGCCGCGCTGGAGAAGTTTTCCTTTTGCGGTGCTCTGTTTCCTTTGTGCGCTGTGTAATTTAGTTAAAACTGGTCGTAAAGATTACCTTTTTTAATAGTTAATGTACATTTATTAAGTTGAGGTACGAATGTGGTATGGTAGATGTGATAAATAAAAGATTGGTTTTTTGTATTTCAAACGTTGATTAGTTCGTTTCATTTGAGTTGATAATATTACTTACTAACGAGAAAAACACTTCACTTCTGAGAAACAGATTTTTATATGGCTATATGGTGGTTTTAATTATAATTCTTCCTATTTTTAATAAAAAATAATAAGATATTTTAATAATAATTATAAGGTAGTAATTAATTGATAAAAATATTAATTACCAGTTATTAACTATTATTAATTATACGTTGTTTAACTTGTAAAATTTTTCTATTAAAAACATAACGACAACATTATTTTTTTATTATGTCTGAAAATTAAAAGTGTTTTTATGTAATTAATTTATAACAGCATTATCTGGAAATCATAATTTTTCTAAAAATCAATTTTCTACCAGAGTTTGAATGTAAAAAGTAGCATATTTTTGGGTTTGACGTCAACTTTATATATGTCATTATGGTTTATTAGAGAAAACAACAAAGTGGAAATAAATTAAATGAAGCTTAATAATTAAGCTTTTATTTCGATTTTAATTCCTATAAAAACATTATTTCATCTAAAGTTACATGAAGAATTACAGACATATGTATGAGAATAACGTGACTACTTAGACCTACTTTATTAAAAATAAAATAAACATTGAATTTATTCAATTAAAAGAATGTTTTTTAAAAAAGTAAAGAAATAAACAAAATTTTATATGTTATCATCATTAACTTTTATCATGAACAACTTTTGAATAAATTTTCTTGATTATTTTTATTAGAAACAAAATGAAAGCTTTTATTTTGATTTTTTTATTATTTAACTTCACAGCTGCTTGCACAGTTGTAATTAAAATAATAATTATCATGAAAACATAATGAGAATATCAAATTCATAGTACAATAAATCATAATTCAAAAAGAAGCATCTAACGCTTTAAAGCCCGTTTCTCAACCCAACCCAAGGTGGAAAACACTCATTATGAGTAAATAATTCTGAAACCTCTCCAAATAAACATTCCTCTACAACCAAAATCAGGCTGAGAAAATTCGCAATTACATCCTCGTCGAGCTCGTCGCCCAAATTTCCGATCGCGCCGCCGGCAAAATCCTTCGTCTTATATATTCAAAGGCCAGATTGTCGGAGTGAGCTTCGTCGCGTAATATTCCAAGCTCGTCGCGTTCTCTTTCTCAACATGCAGATGACGTAGCTCGCAGAATTTGCGCGCGTGCGCTCAAGCTGATTCCTGAATTTTTAGCGAACGCAAAGGAACAGCCTCGCGTAAAAGAGTAAAAAGCACTCCGGAAGCGAGCAAACAACGCGCAATGAAGTTCGTAGAATCAGTGCATCGGATGTGCTTTTGGAGCTTTTCTTAAGACAATGCCGAAAGTTGAAAGAAGGAAAGTAAAACATTTTCATTTTAGCGTCGATTGATCTTTTTTTTAACTCTTTGAGCGTGTGTGTTTTATGATGATTATTCAATTGACAGGGAAAAATGAGAGAACAATAGATGTTTCAAATTCAGGTTATAAATATAGTCACAACTATATTTGTTTAAAATGTAACAGAACATTGTTGATGTTTGAATATTCATAAAAATTGAAAATCATAAAAACATGAAATCCATATCCCAAAAACGTGTAAATTAAAAAAATCTCGATAAAAAAAATAAAAAAATAAAATTTTACATCGAGCAGCAATAACGAAATTTCATCATGGAGAGTTCCACTTAGCCTCGAGCGTAGCAACAGTTTCGCGCTGCGCGTACACAAACACGCAGCTCTGGGAAGGCTTGGAGGGCGGCTCGAAAGCCTGGCTCCCATGAAAAATTGATGCTATCGGACTTGGAAATTCATCCCCGGGCGTTTTTCGAGAGCGAGAAAAAAGCCGGCGTGGGCCGCGCGCGAACGCGCCAAGAAAAAGGGCCGGAGAAAAAAAGGTTAGCGCGCTCGCGCGAGAGCCGAACAATGAAGGCGCGCTGCTACGCGGAAAGAGGTGGAAGGTGCAAAAACGACAATGATTGAATGGGGAGAGCCGAGCGGCAAAAAGCAGCGCGGATTTTGATGGGGTAGAAATTGCATAACGTGTAGAGGAGCGCCGCCAGTCTTTTTCCTCCTTTCTTGCGTCTCGTATCTTCGCCGAGCCGAGTGCTTGAGATTATTCTTTGCATGCACAGACTTTTGTTGTTTACTTTATCTTTATTAGACTGTTTTTTAAGCCGATGGATGGTATAATGGTGTTATTAAAACGTTTTGCTTGAAGAGCTCGCTCAAGTTTTATTAGCCTTTTATATCAATTTCACTCGAATTAATATTAAGCTAATTTATTAATAACTGTATAATATATTAATCGGGATTTCCTGGTTATTTGAGCTCACGATAATAATCGCTAGTTTTCATCAAAAGCACTCAACGTCGTACCGTATTGTACAATAATCGGACTAACGGAATTAGTGCACATCATCGATTAAACTATGGTATTGCAAACGTGTCTATAGCACAGAATGCATGAACCTTGACATCAAAAATCTGTTTTATTTAACAAAACAACCTCAGTTCGAGGTATGAAAAATTAGGACGAGTCGTAGAAAATAATGCTCAGCCTATTTTAAAATTATTTCTAAATTTATCCGTGCCTTTATTCAGAGAAAATGCTGCAATGCCTGGCACTTACGCGTCGGTGAATTCGCAGCAAATTACGCAGCAATCAGTCGTCATTTCGCAGTCGACATATACGAACGCCTCGGCATCCGGGCCTGGGATGGAAAAAAGGTTGGTTATATACAAAGAGAAAAATACCTCTTCATATTCAGTCGCTCTGCCATTACCCTCGAACAAGCACGAGTTTTATGTTGCTAGAAAAAATAAATAAATAAATAAATGAATAAATAAATATAAAAGATTGAATGAACTAAGTGCTGTGGATGTAAACGTTTTATGATTCTCGAGCTGATAATGCATTTACTTTTACAGAATGTCGCTTACTTTCTCGCTGTCGTGGTTTGTTTTCTGCCGCAGGTACGAAGCTTTTAATCAACACCTTTCTGCATAAGCTTATTTATAATCATATGCTTGTTGCTTGTCTATTTTCATTTTTATTGTGCAAATGCAAAGTTTTATCTTTAAGTAGTTGAAAAATAAACTAGACTTGAGTAAATATTTTCTTTTTTGGAATCAACAGCTTTGAATTTATGTTTGCATTAATTATTTAATTACAAAAGCTTTTATATGTCTTTTTTGGAAATTATAATTTTTATTTACGCAAACTACTTTTTATTTACTTTAACTATTTCTGCACCTGCTCCGTACACTTTATTTTTTTTTAATTTCCTTTATTCCCTCGCACGCATCATATTTTTTGTTAGCTTCTCTATTCACTTTACTATACCATTTATTTACATATCATCATTATACTATATTCTTATTGTTTATGTGCTCATTATTTATTATTGAGAAAATTAGACAAGTCATATTTTCGAATTGGACTTGAAAAACTGTTTTTTATCAGATGTTTTCGAATTCTAGTAATAATAAATCGTAAATAAATCAAACAAATTTTAAAAAGTTTTATATTTGCTATTTCAATTTTTAAGTAACATTCTCACAAGTTATTTACGATATAGTAATAAATCTTAATTTTCTAGTTCTATACAATCGCATGCGAGATTCCCATTTGTGAAACTAGTGAATCACTAACAAACAAAGAGCTTTCTAAATATTAGAATGTATTAGTTTCCCATTTTTAATTTAAAACTATTTGATGCTTCACAATGTGTACCGGTGACTGCGACTGAATTATTTTACTACTCTATTCAAAGTCTCACCTTCTTCCTCATTCTTTAACTTACCCTTCATTGAATGACAAAACAAAACCCATTACCAACCATAAAACCGAACTCACGCAGCTCCAAAAAACTTGATCCCCCAACCCAATCAACTTTATCGCTCACACCCACGCAGATTACCGGGCGAGCAACTCCGCAGGTGGCCGACAAGGCGGACCAGATCTTCGACGCGGCGCGCCAGACTGTCAGCGACGTGATCGGAGTCGCGCAGGGTGTAGTCAACACGGCCATAGACGCGGCCAAAAACACCGTCATCAACGACATCGACACGGTGCAGGACGGGGCTAGGCTGGCTGTCGAGACCGGGCGCAACCTCATCGAGTTTGGCGAGAACACCGTGCTCAGGATGCTCAATACCACCGGCTGATCGGTTTTTATTTAATGGAGTAATTAGTCATTTCTTTTTTATGATTACTTGTCAGTTTTTTATAAACGGATTTTTAACAAAGATTTTTTGTTGTTTTTATTGTCGTAGGGTGAGAGGAGGCCTTTTATTTTTGTACCTGTCGAGAGATCGTTGCTCCAGTCAGAAATCCCTTAAATATTTGGGATTCATGGACTATTAAATTTAACGTTACTGGAATTAAGTTAGTGAAGATAGAACTAGGATCAAAATGGTAATAAATTTTACACTTCACTGAATCATAAAATAAAAGGATACAGTTTGGTGATGTTCGAATAGAAACGCGTATTCATTTACTTATTAAATCCATCAATATTTTAGCGAATCATTAAAATTTATTAGCCATATTCTCCAATAACGAATGGAATCCCTTAATGCTCCTATCCGTAACGACTCGACGCGCGAACGATTTACGTGCAAGCTGTGAGCGATTTGGATTATAAAGTACGGCTCTGCACAAAGAAAGCAGAGTGAAAAGAGAATTTCGTGCGTGCGCGCGCAAATGAGGGAAGAGACAGAGGAGAGAGAAGAGGAAGAGAGAAAAAGGCGACACTGACGGAGACGCGAAAAAAAGTCGTCCCAGGGCTCTCTAATGGTTTACAAACAAGCGCGCGCGTTCGCCCGGCAGATATCCAGGCGCGCACAAAGAAACGTCGCCAATTATTAATTCACGCCCAGCCGGATTAAAGCGGCGGCCTCCGCCGGGACCAGCCTGGCGCCGCGTGCATCTTTTTCGAAGAGGCTGTTTCTGTTCCATGAAGAATTAAGGATAAAGAGAGAGAGAGAGAGAGAAAGGTAGGGCGCGAAACGCCATGAAGTATGGGATCCGAATGAGGAGTGATAAGCGACGCGCTTAATTTTTCTTTCTTTTGATGCGTTACACTGCTGCTGGCTGTTCGCTGGTGTCGTATGGAAAAATTTCGGTTCTGTAATTTTTTTCTTTTTTATATTTGTTTAAGAAATATTAGACATTGGAATAAATTTGAGTTTTTGATAAATTGTTAATTCTTAATGGTATGCATTCAAGATAGTATGAACAATTTTAACTTTTTCCAGATTTACACAAATATTAAACTATAAAATCTGTGCAGACAACATAATATAGTTTAAAAACGTATAACAAATTTAAAATATCTCCTTTCTCCAAAATTTATCTCGCTCTTCAATACGTCAGTTACAACATTCGCTCGATCGTGAAAATCACATCACATTCAAAATATTTGACATCCCGTAAATTAACAAATACAACAAATACTCGAAACCTTTCACAAACCTATCAGACGGCAAAAAGCGAATAAACAATCGGCGAAAAAAGTAGCGCACGCGCAGAGAGGTGCGGGGAGGGGCCGCAATAACGTAGCGCGCTATTGTTATTTTACGATCGTGCGAAAATTCGGACGACGCAGATGGATGACTGACACGGGGCACCTGCGTCCCTTGTATATATACGCCGTGAGCATGCGCATGTACGCTTGATGAAAAAAAATTAGCCGAAAAAAAGAGGAAGGAAAACATGCCGGTGATGCCTGCAGAAAAAAATACTAATGGACGCGCTCGCGTCGAGTTAATTTTTCGACCCAGGCAAGCGCGCGAATTTTTCAAGTGTCGTTCGGCCGTTACTTTCTGCAAATTTTATTTTTAATTTCTGCTCTCTAGGACGGACAGAGAGCTTGCACGTTGCGACAGTTTCGCGCTCCTGGCTGTATACGTTATTCCGTTGGAAAATTTGTGTCGAATGTTGTTTTATTCGAGAAAAGCAATTTTCGAAACTGGAATGTTCAAGTTTGAAAAAGGCTGATTTTTATGCACACTGGAATGCTTTAGATGAAAAACATTAGTTTATTTAATTATTTTCATGTACGGAAAGATGAAAGAAATTGTATAAAATTTAATAAGCGGCTTTACTTTTTACACAATAAAGCTTCTATACTATAATAATAACAATAAACTTTTTATTTTTCATGTGATGAAACTATTAATGATTTTTATTTATAATTTCAGAATTTTTTTTATTAAAAATTTAATTAAGTTTTATTTCTGAATTTTAAAGTTCCCAGCTATAGCATTTTTTAAAAAGATTGTTAGTATAAGAATGTCCAATCAAGAGTATTTAAAAAATATCTATTAGTTCGTATACAATTCGTCACTGTTATTTTGTTATAACAGCGTAAATATGAAATAACAAATTAGATTTCATATTTATATATTAAGCTTTATATTGATCGTGTCAAAAAAATTATTCAAGCTTCTTTCAGGCCAATATTTCCATACGAGATTAAAATCACTTTCTTGCACTAGTATTAGAAATAGCTAGTATGACGTTTTGAATATTTACGTGGATTTTTTTTAAATAACGTTAAACCATAAAAATACTAATAAAGCAATGTCCAAGATTCAGATCGCGACCTATTCTCTTTTCTTTATTTCGCATTTTACGTACCGCAAAGATCTCTCAAATCTCATTGTCCTAAAGACCATAAAGTTGGTCGAGATAGAAGAAGAAAAAAAAAACATAAAATTTTTACGATTTCGTTGGATTTTAAATTTCGTTTTATCATCACTTGTTTCGATTTCCCTGTGGATGTATTCGTGAAATCTATGCAATGTACAACCGAGCTACATGAGAAAATCTGTTTTGGAAAATCAAATATAGAACATCAGTTATGGCTAGAAACTATTTTTCATCAAACACTATTCCTCACCTTGTTTTATTGACATATTTCACGTCCTTACGAATTATATTTTTATAATTGTACCTTTATTAAACAAGGTTAATATTATCATTTTATTTTCATGTTAAATCTGTATTAATAATTCTCATTCATTTTAATTAATTTTAATAATAATGATAATTTGAAATTATTCTCAAATATTTCATTATAATAGTATATCATGCGTATTTTTATTACGAAAATTGTTTATACATAATAAGTTAGTAATAAACGTAAGCATAATAACACAAAAATAATCTAATAAAAACTTTCTTTGACAAATTACATTATTAAAAATTTGTTGATTAAAAAACGAATGAGAAATAATTAAAAAATGATTTAGTCATATCATAATTTCAAATATAATTCATTTCTTATTTTTGCAAATATTTATTTATAGTTATAAATCTAGCTTATAGTATCCAAACTATTCTTAATAATTAATGGAAACTAAGGTACGTTTAATCTACAATCTAATTTTACACACAGCACATTCAATATTTTATCTTTTAAAAACTAAAAGTAATCTTGATATTTGCGCATAAAAAATGAAGCATTATCTTAAAGGTTATACATACATCTAAAAAGAAGCAATTTGTGATACATATGCATAAGCATTATATCCTTACATGATTTGCACAGTTTGAACGTATTATGTGCAGTGCGTTATACGCTGTATTACTGTCTAGCAACGAAAAATTAAATTCTACTTTTTTATTGTACATCGGATTTATATCTATGATTTATATTATCCGTAGAATACAATTTTACACACAGTACGCGAAGAATCGGCTTTTACACACGTTATGCTTTTTAGATAATTTCACGGCACAAAAAATGACACAATAAAACAAATGTAATCGGCTCGAGTGATAAATATTGCTTTTTTTATTGTGTCATGTATAAATATTATATATATATGTTTTTAATAATAACAATTTATAATTTTTTGAAATTAAACTTTAATATTTCAATTGAATTATTGAAGAATAATTAAAAAAGTGTTCCTGAAGTTGACATCTTCCATTGGTCTCCATGTTAGTCGGCATCTACCCGCAGTTGAGCTTTTTTTATGCGAAGTCGATCCTCTCCGCGCAAAAAGTCCTTGAAATCCTTCGCAAAGAAAGCTCGACCGTACCAGGAGCGCCATTTTCTTTCAACTCCGGCGCTTCGTTTTCTACTTGAAAGTCCGACTCAGCTCGGTAATGAGACATTGTACATCCGCGTCAACAAAAAACTCGGGTAGAAAAGCGCGAGTGCGCGGCCGCGACAAAAAGAGTCGGGTCGTCCGTGCGAGTATAGTTCATTGGTCCGTGCAAACACAGGCAGCGAGCTTAAAGTTTGTTTATCCTCGGCACTGCGGCTAAGCCTCGTTTATTTTGCCGGAGGTCCTTCCTCCTTTTAATCCTCTTTTTCTTCTTTTCTCGCTCGGCCATTATTCTTTCATCAGTCCCGCGCAGCGCCCGCGCGCTGATTACTCGTATCTTTGAGCCTTCTGAGAGAATTTTCACGATAAAGAATTACTGCACTGCACTGTAATTTAGAATTTTCTGTAGTCAGATTTCTAAGACTTGGACCAAGAGGTAAACGTTGTATTGCTTTACTGGACTTGATAAAAATTTAAATGCACTAACTCATACGAACTTACAGATAATCAATTGATCTAAATACTCCGTAAATTAACTATATTCTCGCAAACGTTATAATAAAAATTTTTTTAAATATTTGTAAATCATTCTCAAGATAAGGTGTTACTAACTTGTCATTTTTTTTTATATTATAAATAAATATAAAGCTGTTGCTAATTACATCAGTACTAAGACTTTTAAAAAAATTGTATAAATCTGTGTTCCAATTACAAACATAATAAAAATTGTCTACCCCCACTCTTATAATTTGTTTCCTATAATACGTTTCGGCGCAAATAAACTAATAATTTAACATTTTTTCTGAAGGAAATTTCGTACTTTATTTAATTAATTATTTTACTAAAAAGTGCAAAATTCAATCAATCCTGATAATCAAAAATCTACAAAGAAAAACGGTTGATAATTAGGTCAATTATGCGGGTTTTAAAATATGTGCACCTAGACTACTGGAAATCTAAAGTTTCTAAAATACAGCTACCAGTAGATTTGTGTTAAACACCTCAGGTGTGTGGATCACCAACACAGAGTCAGGCTATAAGATTATATACGTAACGTATATAATGTAACTATTAGCTTATATATGTACATAAAGTAACTTCAATAAACAATAAAAAACCAGCAAATCGCGAGCGACAAACACCCTCTCGAAGGCCAGTACTAAATAAATCAGCGTATACCTATCCAGTCCCGAACGCAAGAAAAAAAGTACAATATCGACGATATTCGACAAATCGGCATCCACAATACAGCTGGCATAGAACCGTAGCATACACAGAGCCAAGCTTGGCCGAAAGCTCAAAGCGAAGGAAGGTGAGAGGTCGGCTCGACAGTCGATACGGCGAATATCTATTACGCAGTTATATAGCTCGCGAGAGCACCCTACGCCTGCGGCCGTTTATGAGGCCATACTTCACGCGGAATTGAGCTCCGAGCGTTCATTGTGTCGATCACAATGGACGGATTATAACGGCCGCTGAGCACTAACCGCCTGACGCGCGCGCGTTCTGTATTACTACGGCCCGTGCCCTGCCGACTCTTTCGATCTCGCGCGACGTATATATCTATATATGCGTATCGGCCGCGGGATAAATAATAATGGAAGAGCTCAATCAGGACGTGGGCTCTATATTTGCCGGGGGACCGAGATATTTAATACCGCTCGAGCTTTTTGTCTTTCTTTTCGAGTGAGAGATATGGAGGACGCTCGAGATATCCATTTGCGCTGCTGGAGCGCAGCGGACGGGCGGTCAATTTAAAATTCATATATCATGGCTTGGTGGGCCGATGTGTGTCGCGATGTTTCATCGGCGAGCTCCAGCTCTATTGGCAGCTGATCGGAGCTTTTTCAAGGCTTTTTCTCTGACTGTTATTTCGTCGGGTTTAGTGCTCGGATGCGATTCTTTGATATGGTTTCAATAATTTTTGGGCTGATTTGTAGTCGAATCTGGTCTCGAATTTCGTTAAAAAATTTGTTTTATGGTGGAAAATTGTTTTGTTTTATCTAGATATTTCTGGTTTTAGGTAACTTGATACACACAGAGCTCGTACTAGTTTACGCAAACTTTAATAAATAGGATTTTAAAGTGCATTAAAATTAAAGAATAAACGTACTGTTTTACGAAAATACAAAAATACGAAATGCATTGCTCCGAGTTCCAATGTCAACTGCCGCCATTACAATCGATTCTGCTGCCAGTAGCTGATCTCGCGAGATTGCTAGAAAAGCACGCACTTTTCCACTCCTCACGGTCTCGCGCACATACACAGAATTGCATTCCTTTACTGAAAATGTACTTGAGAAACTTCTTCGCCTAGCGAAGAAGCTGACCCCGCACAATTCGGTAAGTGATAAAACAAAAACGTACGCTCGAACCCAAACAACACGCGCCACTCAGTTCGACCCGACCGCACGCGTCTCACCTACTTTTCCTCCGAGGAAAAATAATGAAATCGGCAAGAAAATTGCGCATTCAAAAACATCGCCCTTACTGTTCTCGCTTTTGTTGAAGCCAAGTTTCGTGATGCAGAAAAAGTTCAACCTATTTTCTAACGCTTAGAAAACAAACGCCAAAAACAATTTTTTCCGACAGAATTGATGGGAATAAAATTATTTAATTATTAATTTAAATGATTAGTCAATTTTAAAATGATTTCTATTATTATTCATGT